>NIUQ01001984.1:0-25489 GCA_002796945.1 Plectus sambesii
CCTGAAGACCGCAGAGCGTACATGGAAGCAAAGAGAGCAGTGAAGCAGACGATCGCAGCAACAAAGTCAGCACACTATGAGGACCTGTACCAGAAGCTCAGCACAAGGGAAGGAGAAAAAGCAGTCTACCGCCTAGCTTGCGCCAGGAACGCCGCAACAAAGGACATCCATATAGTGAAGACCATCAAGGACTCCAATGGAATGGCGCTACAAAGGGAGAACAAGATCTGCAAATGCTGGGGAGAGTACTTCCACACCCTCCTGAATGAAGAGAACGCCCGAGACGCCTGCGATGAGACGCCTCCAGTATCCGGCCCCATCCACGCCATCACCAAGGCAGAAGTCAACCTCACCCTGCGAAGAATGAAGAACGGGAAGGCAGTCGGACCAGATGGAATCCCAACTGAGGCATGGAAGGCGTGCGGGACTACTGGCGTGATATGGCTCACAGTGCTGTTCAACAGGATCCTGGAGAGTGGGAAGATGCCCGACGCGTGGAGGAGCAGCACGATCGCCCCGATCTACAAGAAGAAAGGAGATGTGCAGCAGTGCAGCAACTACCGCGGCATCAAGCTACTCAGTCACACGATGAAGCTGTGGGAGCGAGTGATAGATGCACGACTGAGAGCAGCAAGCAAAGTGGCCCCAAACCAGTTCGGCTTCACACCAGGACGCTCAACCACAGATGCAATCTTCACCCTCCGGATCCTGATAGAGAAGCACCGCGAGAAGCGCCAGCCACTACACTTCGCCTTCATCGACATGGAAAAAGCCTACGACCGAGTACCGAGAGACCTGATCTGGTGGGCACTACGGAAGAAGCGGATTCCTGAGCAGTATGTGCGCATCATCCAGGACATGTACAGCAAGGCTCAAGCAGCAGTACGAACATGCTATGGCAAATCGGCAGCATTCCCAGTGACAGTTGGGGTGCATCAAGGCTCTGCCCTCAGCCCCTACCTCTTCATCGCAGTACTCAATGTCATCTGTGAAGACCTGCTAGAGCCAGCGCCCTGGACAATGCTCTACGCAGATGACATAGTGCTGGGCTCCAGAGACCAGAGAGACCTTGAGAGGAAGCTGCAGAAGTGGAAGGATTGACAACACAGCCACGGCCTATGGCTCAACATTGGCAAGACAGAGAACATGGCCACAGGACTAGACGCAGCCAGCAGCAGAACCCTCCACCTAGATGGCATCCCAATCATCAGAATAGAGGAGTTCAATTACCTGGGCTCAGAGCTCTGCAAGGAAGGTGACATTGACGCAGACATCAAGAACAGAATGGCATGCGGCTGGCTCAGATGGTGGGAGTGCTCAGGAGTACTCTGTGACAAGAAGATGCCACCAAGACTCAAGAGCTAGGTGTACTGGACAGTGGTTTGACCAGCACTACTGTACGGAAGTGAATGCTGGGCACCGGCCAAGAGACACAAACAGATGCTCCACACTACTGAGATGAGGATGCTCCGGTGGACATGCGGGGTGACACGACTCGACAGGATACCCAACACCGAGATACGACGGCGACTTGGAGTGGTGCCCATCATCGAGAAGGCACAGGAGCACCGGCTGCGATGGTACGGGCACGTGGAACGACGACCAGATGATCACATCGGCAAGATCATGCAACGGATGGAGGTGGAAGGGAAACGGCCGCGAGGCCGCCCCAAACGCAGATGGATGGACACTATCCGAAGCGACATGACTGCGTGCGGACTCATGGAGCAGGACACGACCAACCGGGATAGATGGAGGAGCCTGATCCGTAAAGCTGACCCCGTGATATAATGGGATTACACAGCTCAGGAAAAAAAAAACATTCATGCATTTTCCAAAATCCTGACTTTGTCTTTTTAAGTAGATTCACTCCTAGAAATCTTTAACATTGGCTAGATCCTGAGAGGAAGGCTGGCCAAAACTTATAAACAACTTATAAGACTTAACATGGTGTCACATTATTCCCTTGGTGCTTTCTCACTGCTCAGGAGATTGGGAAGTGTCATTTTTTCTGATAGGCACATTCATTTCACCATGGTGTGTGGTAAAATTATTATTGCTGTTCAAAGGATATGATAGTTTAGTATTAGCCGTTTTGCGCCTACAATAGAGGTGCTGTCATTCACAAATTAACTAAATATGTCAGTATCATATGCTTAGTACAGACTTTTTCTAAGGACTGAGTTTTACTCGGGACAATTGGCAAAAAGTTTTCAGATTCTGATGAAATATGTAATCCTGGGGGTAATTTCCCTCTCAAATCCTACCTTTATGCCTCATAGTGGTGGGAGGGTGGCCTTGGGCGTTGGCCAGCAAAGTACGGCGGGGTGTATACCCTGGCAAGTCCAACTAAGCTGAGAAGGTGGTCAACTTCCAACTGGGTTACACCCAGTTGGGCCTAGCTAAATAAAGGAGGTACCGATCTAGAAGCCCAGCCAGCTAATGAACGGTCAAACCAATGGCTATGACAGCACTCAGAAAAGGACCCCAGTACCCTGCGCGTTTACATGCCCATCCCACAGCGGCAGGACGACCAGGCTGTAAACGAGGGGCTGCTAGAATCTCAGGTAGAAGGCCGCTAAATGGAACAAGCACCAACAAACTATCCCTATCGATCGCCACCTTCAATGCTAGAACTATAGCAAGAGAGACCAACCTAGCAGCAATCATAGAAGAAAAGAGCCACATCACTTGCAACATTCTTGGGCTATGCGAAACACGACAACAGAAAGACCTCTATGCAGAATGGAAAGATGGATCGACAGTGGCCCTGGGGGTGGAGAAGATCCACAAAACGTTGGCGGGATCGGATTCATAGTCTCTAAGGAGTGGTCCAAAATCCATCGACTCCCTGGATGTCTCAAGGCCAAGAATAGGGGTGCTGACGATCAACCTCCAGAAGCAGCAAACACTACGCATCATCCAAGTCTATGTGCCAACATCAGCAGCAGACGACGAAGAAATTGAATGCTTCTAGGACGATCTTGAAGAAGAGATCAACAAGCGCTCCACCTATCTAGTCATCATGGGAGACTTCAACACTAAAGTTGGATGCAGGCAGGATGATGAGACATTCATCAGACCCTTTGGGGGAAATCGCAACAAACAAGGTGAGCGCCTGGCAGCAATGGCTGAATCAAAAAGACTCTTTGTTGCAAACACCTTCTTCCAGAACAGAGCCAGCTGACGATGGAACTGGATATCCCCAAATGGCATGACAAAAAATGAGATTGACTTCATCCTCACCAACCAAATCCAGATCGTCCAAGATGTGACTATGGTTGGAAGGGCATTCTCAAATGGCAGCAACCATTGGCTCATCCATGCAAGAATCATCCTGGATGCAAAGGTGAAAAAGAAGGCACTTGCGATATCCAATGCTGGCCAAAAGAAGATGACTTTCAATGCCAAAGTCTTCCTACAACATGTGGATGCATCTGACTGGACACTAGGTGAAGATCTTGATGATGACTACAACAAGCTCATTAATCAGCTGAAGCACTGCCAGCAATAATCTGAGGTCCCCTGTGACAACCACCAACAGAAGAGGATCTTCAGCTCAACTCGGCAAATTCTTGATCAGAGGCGTCAGATGAAGTGGATTACAGCCAACAATGTTGAGTATCATCTCCTGTGCAAGCTGATTCGACAACAACTGAAGGAGGACCACAACGCATTCCGACGACAAGCACTCCTCGACACAGCAGAAAAGCATTGCAGCCTCAGGAAGTGCTGACGCAACCGCGTCCAGCAACGCGTACAGATGTCCTCACTGACAACATCTACTGGCCTGAAGACCAAGATGCAAACTGGAATGGAGTGGGAGTGTACTGCATTCTACACAAATCTCTTCAAGTCAAAGGTGTCCATCAACTCCCCACCAGTTTGCCAGTCAACTCCAACAAGCATCCCTGACGTCCTCAGCAATGAAGTATGCTACACTCTCCAGCAAGTGGAAAATGACAAGGCACCAGGAAAGGACAGGATCAAGATCGAGATGCTCAAGGCAGGAGGACCAGCTTTATGGCAAGCCATCACAAGTCGCTTCAGCCAGTACGCCCAGTCTCTGCAAACACCAGCAGCATGGAAAGAGTCCAAGATCATCCTGCTATTCAAGAAAGGCAACAAGGAAGAGCTCAAGAACTACCGCCCAATCTGCCTTTTATTCTCTCTCTACAAGCTCTTCACAAAGATCATCCTGAACCGCTTAACAAGGGAGTTTGATGAACAACAGCCAAAGGAGCAGGCTGGCTTCTGAAGTGGATACAGCACAATCGACCACATCCAGGTGCTCAATCAGCTAATCAAGAGATGTTGGGAGTAAAAGACGCCACTTGTCTTTGCCTTTGTGGACTATGAAAAGGCATTTGACAGCATTGAGTTCAACGCGGTTCTACAGGCTCTACATTGACAAGGATTTGACAATGACTACATCACCCTGCTTCAGGAGCTCAACAATGACTGTATGACAGACATCACGCTGTTCTACAAACCACTGAGGATTCCACTTGGATGAGGTATCAGACAAGGCAACACTATCTCCCCCAAGCTCTTCACAGCTTGCCTTGAAGACATCTTTCAACAGATGGAACTCACTGGCGGTCTCAACATTGATGGACAGAAGCCCACCCACCTCCAATTTGCAGATGACATTGTCCTTATTGGAGACACAACAGCAGATGTCCAGAAGATGCTCAACAATCTAGACCACAAGACCAATTTTTATGGCACCATGGGATAGCCCCAAGTTAGCAGAATAATTATAGGGTGACTCTTGCTTGAAAAATCCAACCTAGTTTTTGCTGCACTATGCAGAAAACTTTAGGGCGGGCCAAAAAAAGGATCTTTAGAACAGTACTAGTTTCAAAGTATATTTTTTGGTTTGAAAATTTAAGTGGAGATGTGTCTAGTGATGAGCTATTAGTGGGTCAAGTTTGGCCTTTTGAGACCTCAGGGTTTCATGTTGGGACTCAGGTATGCCAGCCATAGGGAGCTGTAGCCACAGCGTTATTCACCTCAGCTATTCCAAATTTCCTTAGCCCCACGTCCTTCATTCATCAAAATTTGAATTTCCATGAGCTTTTCTTTTGAGAGAACCATTTTGCATAAAAAATTTTCAAACTATTCATTAGATTTAGACTATCAGTTTTAAGGAGTCTCTGGTCCCAATGCGAAATCCTGAGGGCTTAAGAGACCAAACTTGGCCCTCTAATATCTCATCACTAAGTGCATCTACATCTAAAATTTCAAACCGAAACACCTTATATGAAGGGAGTTATGTTTTAAAGATCCTTTTTTTGGGCCACCCTGTAAAAAGAGAAAAAATGCGACTTTTTCTTTCAAGCATGATTTTCTTAGTTATGCACCACTTTTTAAATTCTTGTTAGTTTCAGATTTCTCTCATCATTTCCTTTCAAATGGCAAACAGAAACAGGAATTTGAATTCCATCTCTATAGTCATATAATCAGATTTAAATCTCTCGCCATATCTGAACATGAATACAGTAGAAACTGGATATAAGAGAATGCAGGGGAAGTGAAAAGAATTCTCTTATATTCGGTTTTCTCTTATACTCGGTTTCGACTATTTTTGGCCGTTATACACTGTATTTAGTGTCAGTTTTGCGCATTTTACTGAACCACAAGCCATATCACGCGAAGCAACAAACAAATCATGAAAAACTCATACAAATTAATCAAAATGGCCAATCGTGAACTGACTGAGCAAATTGCTGATTTTATTTGAATTGCCCTTCGCCAAATCTAGCAGCCGAATTTTGTCTTCTACTGACAACAGTTTTCTCTGTATTTTCGATGGAGGAACCATTGCACAAAACAGACCACCAACAACGCAGTCACAGTAGCATGAAGACACACGCGCGATATGCATGCATTGCAATTGCTTTGACCTTTTGGATGTCGGTCAATTTTGTTACATACGCTAAGGAGTCATTGCGCCGCATCGGTCAGACAACAACGCAGTTGCAGTAGCATGCAGCCACACGCGCGCAATGCATCGCAATTGCTTTAAACCTTTCAGATGTCAGACAATTTTCGTACATATGCACATCTGATAGTAACAGCATGTATATTTGCATTTAACTGGCCAAAATTATTCGATTTTATGGGGTGCTTTCTCTTATATCCGGTTCCCAGGCAAAGCTTGAGCCAAAATTTTTTCTCTTATATATCCGGTTTTCTCTTACATCCAGTTCTCTTATATCCGGTTTCTCCTATGTGTTGTAGCATATGACTGAGCACGGGAGTTCAGAAAAAGTCTCTTATATCCGGTTTCTACTGTATAGTTTTTTTAAAATTCTGATGCGTTTTTCGGAAATTCCAAGCTGAATTACCCCATTTAAAGATTTTTCATCAAAATCAGAAGCGTTTTTACTGACTGTGCCAAGGGAAGGTCGGATCTGAGAAAAAGTCTTTTAAATTTTTCATTATTTTAAGCCATAAGATTTTATATTTTCAGAAGCAAATGCATTGCTGAACTGGGCGCAGATGAAATGACGAAGCTGATGAGAGTGCAAGAGATTGACAGTAGCTAAACAATTGGAAGATTGCTCCCCCCAAACTTAACTATTTTCGTCAATAACTGACATGTCAAATAATTTTCTTTTCTTTAGCTGTCATAGTGTTTTTGCATGCAGTTTCGCGATTGTTCTACGTTTTTCAATTATTCTGTAAAGTAATGTTTTCGCTTAGGTTGAATTGTCGTTTAAATACTCTCCATTGATTCGCGGTCCAAGACGGTCTATATTTCTCGGAAATACGACCTGGACGTATTCTCTGGTATAATGTGAAAGCCCTAAAGTGCTGTTTCTTGTGAATGCGCGCTGGGTCAATGTTCAAGAAACTATTATAGTCTCTCTCTCTCTCTCTCTCTCTCTACCGTTCTGTGTTACGTCATGTTTTTGCTATAGGTCTTCTCTAGTCTATCTCTTACTTTGAAGTGTGCCACAATTTATAAATAATCCGATACTGTTGCATACATAAAACAATTAGTAGAACGCTTGTGGTAAAATGTGAACAAGGCGATGATATACTTGTCAAAATGGCGTGACGTGATTTATGTATGACCACATTCATCGCGTTCTATTCTTCTTTGATTTTGGCGCATTGCTGGTGATTGCAGTAATAAAATTGCAATAAATACAAAACAAAGCAGTCCCTAGTTGCTTTTCAAATTTCAATAACGCAGAAGTGTGGTATAAGACGACCGATTGTTATCAACATGAGGAATGTCGCGACAAGAAAACCATCTGGTTTTAACGCTGTCGGGCAGTAGCCGACTACATCTGTATTGCAGTCTGTTTAATGTTCAAACAAACCTCTAGCTATTTTTAGTTAGTCTGGTAGAAACATCGTTATTCGTAAGAGATGCTTACAGAAGTCATTCTCAACTAACGGGCAATGAAGAGCGTCAAGTTACAACGTTATCAACCTTTGTCTACCCCGCGTCTGCTGCACAGATTCGTTTTCATAAACAAGCTGGTGTTTTATGTTAGGCTATAAGCTCTCGTTAATGATGTATGTTAGACTTACTTTATAGGCTGTTAACCAGTGTAACACTATGTATATAAACTGTTGCTACTCTGAAGTAAGCGCAGTGGATGAAAATGCTTGTCTAGTGGTTAGCTGATAATAAACCTTTCTCTGAACCCTTCGCCTCACACCTATCAACAAACGTCGTCACACTAGAGCCCGACAACGCCTTGATAATATTTCCATAGGTGAGTAATTTGCTTTTCGCTGCTTTGTAATTAAAAACTTAATAATCTAATTTTCTGAAGTTTCGATCAGTTTTTACGCGTATAAAAAATTATCGACCAATAACGAGGCGCGAAAAGTAAGCTCTATTCTGGCTAAGTCGTCCTTTATGCGGACAATAGCTAAATACCATTTCTCTAGTTTCATCAAATGTCATCTCTGAGACTTCCGCATCTGATTGCGATTCCGTGCCAGGTGTCTATCGTTGACACAATATGCAAGGCACCCGCATTTTGGAATATGAATGTTTGTTTCGCTTACCTGAAGAGTCACAACCTAATTTTCTCTCTGACTATTTGCATTGAGCGAGCACCCATCATTTTCTCACCATGGGCAGCGTCGCAAACGAATGTCGATATCAACACTACTTGCGCGAACTATAAACGTTAAAGTGTGTACCATAGGCGAATAGACTGATATGGGGTTCAGGTCCAAAATGTCGACGGTATAAAATTTCGACGGGACAAAATGTCGAGAAACATAATTTACGTTTTATTTTCACTTTTTCACATATTTATTAAGGGCTCAAGCATGTGCATTTATCAAGAAAAGATTAGAAAAAGATGAACAGCAGCAGTCAGGCAAGAAGACAATGCGTAGGCGTTGATTGCAGGGAAGAAGGCAAAAGCAATGATGCTATTGCGATCTGCTGAGTGCTTATACACCAATACTCTGCCATTTTTCGCGCATTAATACCGCGCATTCACCATTTATATAGTGAATGTGCGATAACAATGCGCGGCAATGCTTTGAACTGAGCGGTCACCGTACTATTAACATTGATAAAAACTCAACTTAATATTCGGTGTTCTCAACTTTTTTTACAGTGAAAGTCGTTTATACCAGTAATATACGTCCAGGAATAATTGTGACAACATTGTTGAGGTCGCCAATTTTTTTAACATACACTAATTCTGAAAATAATTGTGTCTAGATAATTAGCCTTTATTAGGCTACAAATGATATCACGTTTGATGCGACCAAATAATTAGTCGAGAGAAGGGACCTTCGATTCCGAAACGCACCCTCGAAAATTTTGGCACTTTTGCAGGATGCGGCAAAGTTCGTTGACAAAGTTTGATGGCAAACAGCTCTGGTAGTACACATCCAAAATTAATGCGATTTGTTGCATATTGTAAAGTTTTACTTAACTTAGGCTTTCTTTCTTTTAAGCATTAAATTTAGTCCATTTTTCGTCATTCTATGCCAACTTTACAAGTGTTTTAGAAGGAAGCAAAAAAGTAACGATACAATTTTATTTTTGAAGAACTTAACCTGAAACAATTCAACTGAGCTGAAACCTTACAAAAATAATCTGCAGAAACTGGGCTTTCGTTTGAGACAAGAATTACAGAATTTCGTTGTGGTGTTGTCAAGATATAGTCAAGCAAAGCTCGGGTTTCATTGTGGGTTCGTTAAAATTTCGTAACGCGCGCAGAAATTAGTTTTCAAACGAGTGCTTTTGTTTGCTTCCCCCTATCTAGACAGCACCACAACGAAATTCTGTGATTCTTTTTAAAACCAAAGTCCAATTTCTGCAGATTATTTCTGTAAGGTTTCAGCTCAGTTGAATTGTTTCAGGTTAAGTTCTTCAAAAATAAAATTGTATCGTTACTTTTTTGCTTCCTTCTAAAACACTTGTAAAGTTGGCATAGAATGACGAAAAATGGACTAAATTTAATGCTTAAAAGAAAGAAAGCCTAAGTTAAGTAAAACTTTACAATATGCAACAAATCGCATTAATTTTGGATGTGTACTACCAGAGCTGTTTGCCATCAAACTTTGTCAACGAACTTTGCCGCATCCTGCAAAAGTGCCAAAATTTTCGAGGGTGCGTTTCGGAATCGAAGGTCCCTTCTCTCGACTAATTATTTGGTCGCATCAAACGTGATATCATTTGTAGCCTAATAAAGACTAATTATCTAGACACAATCACTTTATGTTATTCCTGAACAACTATTTCTGTACGTACATTATTTGGGGGACCGACCAAAATTACCGGTATGAGCAAACCTATTTATATGAGGATATGTACTTTGCAACCTGAATCTTAATTGGTACAAGTGATATACCGGTATAACCGAAACCGCTATAAGTGAGTTTCACTGTACATCCAATTTTTCTCTTCTCAATATTTTGGGCGCGGCCTTGATACGGTTGGAGTCAGGCGACGAACTCAGTCTCTGGTTACAAAGCAGTGAATAGCGTATTACATACCTCTAAAAAATAAAAAGGAGGCACTGAAAGAAGACAGTGTTCTTGTCGAGGCAATCTTCATGTTGATAATAGTTTTCTTTGGGTACCAAACTTCTGCGGTTCTTAAATAGAAAAAGCAAAGAAGGACCATTGCGTACTGTATTTATTACGAATATTTAATTGCAATCACAGCAATGCGCTATAATCATAGATGAACATAACACGGTAAATGGAGTCATACATAAACTATATCATGCCCTTTTTGATCGTTTTGGACTGTTATCTTATTGTCGAGTTTACCTTTAACCACAAGCCTTCTACTGATTGTAGCATACAGGGTGTTTCAGAAGTCACCGAATAAGTTTGATTCCTTTAACTCCGCGAAAATGCAATAAATCTTAATGTGGTTTCCTGCATTTGACAGAACTACTTCTAATTTAGATCTGCGTTTTTAATCTAAAAAACTGGTCCATTTTTCGTCATCTTGTGACAACATCAAAAAATATACAAAATTTTGCACATATAAGGTGATCAAAAAGTAATGTTACAATTTTTTCTACAGTTTCTTAAATAACTTGACCCAACTGAACTGAAACTTAAAGGAAATAATCTACAAAAGTTGAGCTTCCATTTGAAAAAAGATTTAATTTGGTCATGGCGTTGTCAAGATATGGTCAATCAAAGACAGCATTACATGATTTTCAAGCGAGTTGTCTGCGATGCGAAAAACCGTTTGTTTCAAAACGCGCAGAATTGACTTAAAATGACGGAAAATGAACCAATTTTTATGATTAAAAAACGCAAATCTACTATTAAAGCAGCTCTGTAAAATGCAGCAAACCGCATAGTAATTGGTTGCGTGTTCGTGGAGTTATAAGGAATCAAACTTGTTCGGCGACTTTTGAAACACTCTGTATATGCAACTGCATCGAATTACTTACGAATTGCGGCAGACTTTTAGAGTAGAAGTATAGAAGACCTGTAATTAGCACACGGTACGGCAACTTATGGTGGAGAGGCTCCCAAAAATTTCTCGAAAGCTGGCCCCGGGCGCATCCACGATAAACAGCCCTCAGGGGCTTTCTAATTATTCTAAAAAATACGCCCAAGGCTTATTTCTAAGAAATTTGAAGCATCGCGGATCGCAGTGCTAATGAAATGTATTTCAACAACAATAAACTTCAGTAGAAACAGGCTTTGATAATGTGGAATAATAACGAAATTACACGATAAAACACATCGAGAGCAACGGAGTTGAAATTTTAATAACTTTAATTAATAGCAACAGCAGTAGAGTTTTGGCGGCCAATCCTCCAGTTGTTCAGTTATTACCGGCCTTTTACTTATTTTCAACAGCTTCGACATTTCATTAACGCCCGAGGAAAGTAAGGCACCTATTTCTAAAATAAAAAATCTTAGCTCTCAGAATAACGAAGCACAGTAAAAGCAAATTTTTCTTGCTAAAATGTGACCGAAACTTCGATAGAGAAAGTTTAGCGACAAGTTGCAAGTGTTAAAAACAGCGGTATGCTTAAGAGGAAAGAGCGTATTACGCCGCCTCTAGTTTTTAATTTTTTCAATTTTCGAAGGTACGAATCGAATGGTACTGTCATCCATATCCCTAATGAGCGTGTGTAAATATTAGGTCATTGCAAAATTTGTTTCGTATTTTACATACCTTGCTTTGAAGACCCATATTTTTTCAGTGGGTGCGTGTTTTTTGGCGTTCTTAAAATCAAACGAAAGAGCAGTAAATTCTCTATCGATTGGTATATCCGTTGTTTAAATTTACGCGCAAACTCGTTGCTAAGTGATCCTCACAATGTCTTCAACTTAGCCCGGAATTCAACAACCGCATAGAAACAGGCAGAAAATAGTAAAAAACTGCACACATCTGAAAATGACGTTACAAAAAAGGAAAAATATTTCCAAAAACGTAATAACAGCCAGTTCACGCCTGAATTTAAACAACTGATATACCATTCAAAAGAGCATTTTTTGCTCTTTCATTTGAGCTTAAGAACGGAAACAACAACGTACGCAATACAGAGATATAGATCTTTAAAGTAAGGTATGCAAAATATGAAAAAACTTTTCACCTACTTGTCAGTAATGAGTGCCCGACCGAATTTAAACAATTGATATACCAATCGATAGAGAAGTTTCTGCTCTTTCATTCGATTTTAGGAACGCCAAAAAACACGCACGCACTGCAAAGATACGGCTCTTCAAACCAAGCTATGTAATATGCGAAACAACTTTTGTAATGACCTAATAGTTTTGAATGAATTACAGTACTCCTGTGAATGGACAAACATTGAGCTAAGGCTTAATTGCGGAGACAACTTTTCTGTTCAGTCCAGCTCATTACAGCAACAACTCAGTCGCAGGAAAAGCGTGGGAGAGAGCATGAATTGTGCGCAGTTGGGCATGACTAATACGACTTAGCTATTGCTTTAAGCTAACCGTAATATTTTTACGTTCATACGAATAGCGTCATTTCCTCAGTCAAAGCCATCACAATGGCGATTTCCATTGTGTGTTTCGACTTAATCATATAATCCTGACATAACTCGTAAATGTGTGAACTGGAGGAGCACCTCTATTGTAGACACAAAACGAATACGACTAATAATCTATCGTATTCCTTGTTTTGCAAAACTAATTTCGTTGCACGCAATAGTGAAATTAAAGATCCCATGAGAAAAAATGATAATTCGAAATTTCTTCAGCAGTGAAAAACCATCAAAGATTACCATTACGCAGAGTTAGGCTTTTAAAGATGATTGCAAGTTTTGGCTATTCTGCTTCACAGGATCAACTTTATGCCTGCCTCAGTTATCGATGATTTCGAGGAGCGAACTTATTTGAAGAGTCAAAGTCGGACTTTAGAAATTGGGGTGAACGTGTCAGCGTTTTACTAGTAAGATTTGGTAAAAGATACAAAGGCTGTGGATGAATTCCTATTTATGACTCAGTGTTGTCTCAGTACATCAAATTTTACTAAAAGGAGTAAAATCAGTTGCATGCCGAAACAATACTGCCCTGGTTGCAAACAAAGATTCCTTTTTAGCGCCTTTTATAAATGATAACGATCTGATTGCTTTACAGCTGCGAGTCGGCTAACAGCCAACCGGATTCCTTGACAAAGTACCAAATTTTATCTTATAACAGTGCCACGCTGACAGCATGGCTATTATTCAAGGTTTAGCGTCTTTAAACAGCAATTAACTATTGGCCTCACCTCAGCCCTTCTGGCAGTTCGTTGAAGTGCTTCAAAAACACAGCTTCAATGCACATTCTCCTGAAACATTCAGATATAGTTGCGAAATTGTAATATCAAGCAAACTTTAGAGGTTCTGGCAAATCACAGCTGAACCAGATGTGCTCGAGAATTTTGTGCTGGTTACTGGTGTGCAGCGCTTCCAAATAGCATTCGAGTGCCCCATGGTTAAGTTTGGGAAACGTATTCAGTAATTGCGTAATTCTTTTGAACGGCGTTTTTTCGGCCTAAATACATTTAAGATTGGTACGGTACCAGGATTAACTTTGAATTAAAATGGTGTCACAATACTTTTAATTTTTTTCCGCTTCTATCGTAATGCTAGTTAACATTTAATGTTAATGCAGGGTTCGGAATCGTCCTTTTTAAAAAGAAATGTCCTTTTTTTCAACGAACGTCCTTTTTTTGATAAAAACGCCAAAATTTCTAAAAAAAGAAAAATTTTGACACAGAAAAAAGGACCTTTTCGAAAAAACCCAAAGATCTGTTTCAAAATTCTAAACAGATATTTGGGTCTTTTGGAAATTTTCCTTTTTTTCTGTGTCAAAATCTTTCTTTTTTTCAAATTTTTTCATTCAGACCCTGTTTAAAACAGATATTTGGGTCTTTTGGCAAATGTCCTTTATTTCTGTCTCAAAATCTTTCTTTTTTTCAAAATGTCCTTTTTTTCAAAATTTTTCATTCCGAACCCTGTGTTAATGTTACAAACTCAGAAAAGTCGAAGTGGTATCATAAACCATTTTTAACTAGCTGAGAGTTAGAAATAAGGCACCTTTGATTGTCCATGCCAGAATTAGAAATTTAGTGTCCGATATTATTCTGGTTTCAGTTTCTGACTTAGTTCTGACAGTGGCTTCAAAATTAAAATCTGATTGTACACTTTTACATATTTATCGTATAATTTATAATATGAGTAATAAATTATGATTAAAAACAAACCTCGATTTCGTCAATCTGGTTACGATCTAGAAATTTTTTATGTTCCAGAGAAGTTAAGATTTTGGTTAAATCCAAGTTCTTGCATGTGTATGGACGGCTCTCGCGAATAACTGTTTCCACATCTTCCTCAACTATATAGTTGACTTCTGCCATATTCCGAGGTACTGGAGCCAAGCTTAAGGCAGCTAAACGAGAAATTCTAGAATTTGTTGTCTGCCTGCGTAAATCGTATTATTTTTTCTTAACTTTCAAACTCAAATTTTGCAAAAGCGTACTATAGCGTTCTTATGTAAGTTAATGTTGAATCAGCAGGTAAAAACTATGATATATATCACAATGTTATTGTATGGAAGATATAAGGTAAATATATCCATAATACCAATCTACAAAATCGTGTCTCTCGATATGTAACCCGCATCTTTTGCGTGACATACAATGGCGATCAAAAATTTAAGAGCGCTGGCCAATTACAACATGTTTTACATGTCACATTTGCATCTGAGTAACTTTACAGTAACTAAATCAATCAAGGTGAAACTTACACATAAAATACTAGTACTGATACTGTTTATATAAGCCAGGTTTCATTATATTCCGTTTTTTAAGGATTCTACAGACTTTGAAAGAAATGCAAGATTTCGCAAGAACGCGCGACTTGCGATGAAAATGCCCGTTTTAGCGAAATCTCGCCTTTCGTTCAAAATCCGTAAAATAAGCTGTTGTGATCATATTTTTTTGATTAAAAAATGAAAATCTAAGTTGAAAAGAGCTCTATTAGACACCAAAAACCGCACTATACTTCGTTAAGTATTACCAAAATGATTTGCCATTAAACGTAAGTTCTAATTTCTGGACCGCCCGAAAAAAATCATGCTTATTAAATTTATCATATCTCTGCTTAAAAGTAACGGAATTTAAAGAAACCTGGCATACATAAACAGTAGCAGTACTAGTATATATATGTAAAGTGTCAGCTTGGTTGATTTAGATATTGTAAAGTTATTCAAATGCAGTTATGACATGTACAACACGCTGTCATTGGCCAGCGGTCTACTGTATATCTTTTGATCGCCACTGTACGCATGAGGGTTCTCATATATTGTAGGGCAATTTATCCACGTAACGAAAACTTCATAAGATTAGCAGATCTTTACCGATGAGTTCGATATTATAGCTAGCTTCATTTCAAAATAGTCGCACCCATTTACAAACTTCACCAACCTATAGCAATTCGATTGTACGAAGTCCTTCTAGTTTTCCCCCGAAGGAAATGTACAGGGTGAATCAAAAGTTTGTGTACTCGTTTGACGATTAGCAACTCTGCTAATACGCAACCGAATTTAATGCATTTTATTGCATCTTGTAGACCTCGTTTTAACTTAAATTTTAGTTTTTGATTCATGAAAATCCGATCACAACACCACATTTTACACCATTTAAACGAAATGAAAGATTTCGCGTCTTTGTGCGAATGATTTCAACCGATACTCACAGAAATAACGCAGCCTTTTCCTTTCACAGTTGATATTTAAAATCAATCTGTGATTAAATGTTCTTTCATCTTTAAATGAATTAAAACTCATATCAAAAATGGATGCGAGACGGTTGGCGGTTAACCGATGGGTCGCAGTTGTTCACCATTGGTCTGCTTGCGGTCAAAATCATTCGCACGAAGACGCGAAATCTTGCATTTCGTTTAAATGGTATAATGTGGGCTATTGTGACCGGATTTTCATGATTCAAAAACGAAAATTTAAGTTAAAAAGAGGTCTGCAAGATGCGACAAACCGCATTAAATTTGATTGCGTATTAGCAGAGTTATTGATTGTCAAACGTGTATACAAACTTTTGATTCACCCTGTATACCAACTTAGTGCTATTTCGTCACTATTATACTTTTGAATTAGTGGGGCTACACGGATCGAAGTAGCTCTGTGGCTTTCCTCGGTCTCGCACTACAACTAACAACAGTACAAGAAATATTCTGGGAGAAAATCTAACGAGCGATGATGGAACGACGCAAGGGCAGTAAGACGATGGACCGGAACCATAATCGTGTCCCAAGTCTTTCTTGAATAATTCCATACTTAAGTCCATTATGAAGTATAGCGCTGAGTATCGCTATAAATAACTTAATTTCAGGAAACGATTATGGTATCGGTTCGATGGGAAATATTTTATTAATACCAGATTTCAAAGTAAGACACTCTTGAAGGCACAATACGGAATCCGAGCGTAGTATTCGGTAATAAAATTACTAATATTACCTAAAATAACTTCAATGTCGTGCGAGATTGCAAGCAGAGTCGACGCTACGGAACAGCCTAAGGGGGGTGACGTTTGCCCGGCAAACGTATGCCTACTGGCTGCGCTGTTCAAGTGTTGACTGCATGATATCTTGCGCTCTTCCTGCGTCCGTTTGATGACTCATTGCCGCGCCTCGTTTCGAAAATCGCGACGATATCTAACTACCGCTGTGCTATGCGCATCGACCCGTCGCGCGTACCTCAAACACATTCTAAAATTGTGGCCTGCTGTTCTTGCTTGCATGGCTGTTAAATTGAATGATAAGCAGAATATGAGACTTTGAGTGGGAGTTTAAGGCTGGTTAAGCAAGATCAAAGACCGCTTATATTTGATAACGTCAGAGTCACAACCGGCGATCTGTTAACCAGTGTGCCAGGGGGTCAAAAGTCGATCACATCATTTCATTGCGATCCTGTGCATGCGGCAGTTTAAACACTACTTTAAGCTATGAATATGAACAATCTATCTTAAAAGCAATATTGCAATATTTCTTAATATTCTTGCTATAATTCTCTAACAGACACAAACGCAGAATGCAATAGAGCGTAGAGATCGTGATATTTTATTCGACCAGTTATTCTGACGTGGACGCGGTCTTGGTGACTATTGCAAATAAACGTATCTATTATCTCTTCGGGGGGGACGTTCTTTCTTTTTGAATTTCAAACCTTGAGCAAAATTTGTACACTAAGAATCTGATTCCAAACAAGTAGGATCTGCTCTTTTATGAACAGAGTGTCAACAAAGTCATGGTGTGGTTTATTTTTTAGTAACTTGGGCTCTAATTAATGGACTGAGCTGAAAAATTTCTATAATTAACCTTCTGATGGTAGGAAAATTTTTTTAATTATTAAATTTGGTCAACATATTGTCAAGATATGGCCAACCAAAGAAGAACACTCATTTCGAGAGAGAATTCCTTGCGACACGTAAGGGTAAATACGTACCGTAAGTCTTCTAATAATCGGTCCCCTTCAGAGCGAATAAAATGTTACGCGGCTATGCAGTGTAGGTCAACACTGACTTCCCATTCAGATTCGACTACTAATATTGCACTATCTTTTTATTTATGAGTGATTTTATAAGTTGAAGTAACGATTGAAAAAACACGTGCTCTCTCTCCGACGAGCGTCCTATTTAAACATCGGTTGAAATAGTAATCGTCCACCCTTAAATAAACGCTCCTCTCACGCCTAGGTTGAAAAAATAATCGACCAGGGCGAACATTGGGAGAAATATGGTACTTTCGTCGTTATATTATTAATGTTCACTATTTTCATCGTTACTGTATTTTTCAAACACTTTGCGTACTAAAAACGAATTATTCTAACATACGACGTATATTAAATAAAATTCAGATTTATTTGTTATACTGGCTGGACCAAATAATTTTACACTTTTTGAATTTGAATAACTTGCACAGACTGAACGAATTTATGTAAGTTTTGGATTTTTGCAATTTTCACATTGAGGGAATTTATTTGGCAAAGAAAAATGTATGACCCAAAATATAGGGGGTACCCCTTATAATTTGAGGGTATTTTAAAATAACTCTGCTTTTATGCCATTAAAAGTTAAAAGCGGTCCCCAAAAAACCATTTTGGAAACTTTTTTGTTAAAGGGGCACCCCAAATTATATGGGGTACCTCTATATTTTGGGTCATAAATTTTTTTGTCAAAAAAATTCCCCCAGCGTGAGAATTGTAAAAATCCAAAATTTACGTAAATTCGTTGTCTGTGCAAAGTTATTCAAATTCAAAAAGTGTAAAATTATTTGGACCACCCGGTATATTAAAATCAGGTAAGTAAGGAAATCTCATTGTATGAACATACTGAAAGGGGCCGCGTAGCCTAACTGCTTATCAAAATTTTTCTCCGATTTGCTGCTCTTTGAAAAGTTTGACCATTTGTCTTTGTGAAAAGCTAATGAAAATAACTACGTTTTATCATCTTATTCCGAAAAGGTGACTCATGGTTCGGAAACTGGATTATAAAATAAGAATCGATTTTCTCTAATTCAGCAGATCAGTTCATAAAAGAAATTTTTAGGCATCATAAGGCTCATATTTTAATAATTCTTCTTCTTTAAATATCTTCAAATATCTTTTCAAAAGCCATTTATACACTTAATCTACTTTTAAACGCTAAAAATGCCATTTTATATTGGAACCTAATAAATTTTTAGTAAGAAATGTTAAAAATGTTCTCAGGGTATGCACGAAATGGAAGGGACCTTTTCACTTAGGGAATATTCTTTAGGAAATTTTTTGAGCTTGCTTTCGAGTAGCTTTTCATTTCTCACTGTCCCGTTTCTTAGAAACTGAACTTCCCTAAGTAAAAGCAAAAATAGTAACTCATCGAACAATAAAAATTAGTGATTTCGCACATGTTTCAAGACATCTTCATTCTTTTTTAGAATGCTTGATGCGAAATTTTCGCGAGTATTTGCTTATGCTTAGTTACGGTCATGTGAAAACAAAATGTTTTTGCTTTTAAAATTCGGCGTCAGTTTCTTTCAGGGCAACGTACCTTCGTTGCCACGATTGCGTTGCGGCATCGACATGGCGCTGTCATGCGCTGTTAGTCCTACTGTAGCTTTGTGTCCACTCTGAATGTCCGGTGTGCTTCTAAAATGTCTATTTAGTTCAACAATGAAAACTCCTAATCAAAAGTAAACTTGACATAATGAAGTAAGGCACATCCTAGACATCATGCTTGGCGACAATAATTCGAAAATTTCGTTGAAATTATTCAGGGTCCGCCACCCCTCTCTAATGGATTTGAATTTGCTATCATTTCTGAACCACGCAACCGATTTACTGAAATCTTGCAGGAATGTTGCAGATTGGTGGAGTTATTTTTTATTATGAGTTTCGAGTTATTTGGTTCACGCATTCTCTGTAACCATGCGTTTGAATGCAACCATCGCAATTCAATTGATTTCAGGCTGAATACAGCGTTTCATTTTTTTGAGTAACTTGACCCAGAATAATCCAACTGAGCTGAAACTTAGCATGGATAATCTTCAGATATAGGGGTTAAATTTGAAAGAAGAATTATATAATTCAGTCAGAGCATTGCCAAGATATGGCCATGTAAACATAAGGTCTCCTTCGGAAGGACGCGTGAAAATATGTCTATGCGCGCCGCAGGCAGTTCTCTTGAAAAATATGATCTTATGTTTACACGGCCATATCTTGGCAATGCTTTGACTGAATTATATAATTCTTTTTTCAAAGTTAACCCCTATATCTGAAGATTATCCATGCTAAGTTTCAGCTCAGTTGGATTATTCTGGGTCAAGTTACCCAAAAATGAAACGTTGTATTCAGCCTGAAATCAATTGAATTGCGATGGTTGCATTCAAACGCATGGTTACAGAGAATGCACAAACCAAGTAACTTGAACCTCGGGATAAGAAAACTTCAATTAGCCAGCTACATTCCTGTAAATTTTCAACAAAATCGGTTGCGTGGTTCAGAAAAGGTAGCAGTTTCAAATCCATTATAGAGTGGTGGCGGATCCTCTAAATCTAGATGAGATAGTCTTTTAAAATGTCACAGGAATTTAAAATCAAGTACCGTATTTTCAGAAATAATGGCACACGCGGAAATAGTGGCACAGGATAGAGGGGGATTGAAACAATAGTGTGCTACTATTTCCGAAAGCACGGTATATTAAGAAATCAAAGTCTCACTGAGTGACGTGGAATTGGTGTGCCTGCACATTATAAAAGATTCCCCCACTTTGCGCAGTCTGAGGAGCCGCCACGGTTTGTACGAAGTCTGCCGAATCAGATCTGAAATTAAATTAGATTTTGAAACTCTTTTACAGGGAGATTCAAAGTTTCATTTCGAACACTTTATAGCAATCTGAAGGCTTTATAAATAGCAGTTTAACTTAATAGTACATGATTTTAATTATGATTTCACGATTAAAATGTGACTAAATATGGCATGTTATCATTATTAAATATAAATAATAATAATATATGCTCCAATGTCTTTCTGCTCTGCTTAAAGTGTTGCATGAAACTCACATTAATTTTTTAAACTTTGAAAAATAGTCAAATTTGCAATAAATGTAATATTTGGCAGAGACTATGAGACGAAAATTTTAAATATGTATAGTTAGTTCAAAGTGAGACGGAAGAAGCTTGTCCAAAATAACAGTTTTACTTAACTGGGAAAAAAAATTAAGTTACTTTATTTTGTAAGTGATCCTCAGTATTTGACGAGACAAGCTTGCTGAAGGAAGAGATGGAGTTTGACTGAACAGCATTTTTTACAAATTTTCAATTTCGAATCAATATTATTCAATGAGCGTTTGAATAATTAAGCCATCATTCTGTTATTTTGCATAAGAAACTCCGTTTTTGAAATGTCGGCTCTTATTAGCGCACTGGAGCCGTTAACTTGATGTGAGCATATCAGAAAAGGAAATCGGAAAAAATGATTATTCTCACTTTTGCAAACCTTGTTTTGCTTCTCCAGCATCAGAACGGGAAGCTTCTGAAACTTGCTCAACCCATGTAGTACCACTATCCTGTTTCTGAAAAAATGAAGGCGCTTCAACTTCATTGTAATTGATCAAGCAGTGACGCAGTCATGACATTACTGTAGTGACATTACCTCTAGTTAGATTATTATGGTCCATGAACCATTTTCGCACAAAAGGAAAATAGTAAGTGATCTTGTTTGCATTAAAATAGCTCTCAAGACGAATTTATGCTTTAATATTTGCTAAAAAATGTTCTGCTCATTACAGAAAAACGCATCTTTCCCCTTTAAATATAGGAGATTAAATGGTGGTCACATCTAAGCGTGAAGCCAAGGGCCCTACCACCCTACTTTGCCCCAAGCACTTGGTCACAGTCCATAACCCCCATTATCCTGATGTCAAGACTACTGACGCACTCCAAAGTATTCAACAAGATTTGCCAGCGATTTGGACGAAGAGCAAGACATACGTATGACTGGAGAATTTTATTGGCCATAATTTCGTGTTTTGAGTCAGTGTTCTTCAGGGCGTGAACAAAACCTTCGAATGGCTTAAGCTCTTCTCTCGTCCTGAAGAGAACGGATATCAGTTGGCGATTTTTCGCTCGACGTTCTGCATGTGCCTCCTAAAATGCTAAATATGAAATCTGAAACTATTCAGATATCTACCATTTTCACTTGAATCTGGCTACTTTCAAATTGAATAAGGTTTTTTTCCAAATCAAAAAGGATCCTTTATAAGTCATATCAATATGAAAAATGATCTTTTCGATTTGGAAAACGTTCTCTTCGAAATGAAAAGCGTCCTTATTGAAGCAAAACTGGTTTTTAAAAATGTAGTACCTCGATAGTTTCCCTCTCTGCCTGCGATATAAGATCGGCGCGTAACTGATCGATAACCGCCATGGGAACCATGCCTTCGACCAGAGCAGCATTATGAACCTCGATTGCCTTCCTTTTCTGTTTGTCCATTATTAAGCGAGGTTAAATACATGCAGGGATTAGCAACCAATTCAAATGAGAAGCGCAAATAACTTTGTTATTGTAAACGTTCTTCAGTGAGAATGTTAGAGGATAAAAACGTTGAGAATTACAGTTGCCGTCGCCACGGCAAACAATGCAGAATGTGTGTCACGCTATACTGATACCTTGATAAGGAAGAAGGGTGCTTGCAATCGTAAAGGAAGGTCTGTTTGTTTAAATTGCTCGCTGCATGTCGAAATTGAGTGAGAATGTGCAGCATCAGCATATGCGTATATATGCAGAAGTAATTACGGTTAACGTGAGAGAGAAGTATAGCTGTCAAGTGAAGTTATTTTGTGTCAGATGCGCAATTCTACAGAACCGAAATTCTCATTCTGTCAGCTACAAAAATCTCTGCGCAGACTTCAAAATTTTCTGTTCCTTACTCTCATATAAAGACGATCGTTGAATCACGCATGCCTATGCCTACGCAAATCATGGGTAAAAGTGACAGCCTAAACATCCATAACTGCTTTCAGTGGCACATACACTGTGGGATAAAACCTTTCGGATGTTTGAAAACTTTTTCTTTGGGCTCAGTTATCTCGACATGTCGCGGAAGCGATGTTATCTGTTGCAGGAGACGGATGTATAAAAACCGCTTATTGTAAAGGATGTTTGAGCAAACTTCTTACTTTGTTTAAACCACCGCCATTCGGCGACAAGCTTGCTGGCGACGCGTCGTTTATTTCAATGAATATACCGCTTTGAAAGCAATACCACACGGCTGCTTGAATAAATAGCTGTTCTGTGTAATGTCGCACGACTTGCTTGTTATAACGCCGTGAGATATAGCTGTACTCACTAGAATTGCTCGCCCTCCCACGTATTGTATGAATGTGTCTACTGTCTATGCGTCATATATAAAGGATATTTGTGAACGAAGAAAGAACGTCACAATACGACAACGGCTGATCAGAATTTCTTGATCTTGCACTCATTTTGTGGCCTAGACATTCCTCTATGTATTTGTATCCTTTTCCTCTCAGAACGGGCTGGGTCCTATTTCACTAAAGCACAGAAAACAGAAATCCGACGGAAATATGAGATCTGTGGACATTTCAGTCTCACTAAAAATCTGTTCACAGATCTCATACACAGAAATATTACCACAGAAATATGACCGCAGACGTGGTTAACAGGAAAGTCTGTTTCACTAACAATCGCGCACAGGAACACGCCCCTTTTCTCGGGGAGATCTGAGAAAAATTTTACCCGTGGGTCGACCCATGGGTGAAATGTTTTTAAGAACCACAGAATTTTAGAAAGTTGATAGAAACTGTTAGACTCGATAAGTTTTATGGTTGAAAGCGATACGGAGCGTCAGAACGTGACAGAATATGCTCGATATATTAGCATTTTGAATAGAATATAGTTAGATAGCCTCATTGCACTTTGTTTTGTGTGAATTTGAATGTATTTCAACGCGTGTCTTCACTCTACGGCCGGCTTTTGATTGCTCAGAGCGCGCGTGCGAGTGAGCTGACGACGCGCAGCGTTGTTTCATCGTGTTAAGAGCTCTTTTTTGCAGGTTAATCATGGATCTGTTAATGAGCGATTCTGACGACGATGAGCGGAACTTCCCCCGCGTGCGTAATTTCCGCCAGCGACAGTATTTCGAGTTGGAGAACTTCGAGGAGCGCTTTCGCTTGAGCCGGACGCAGTGCGATGAGCTCCTGCAACATATTGGACCGGACTGCGCAGCAACAACTGGAAGAAGTTTGGCCCTCTCCACTGCGGACAAGTTGCTGTTGGCGCTCCGTTTCTACGCCTCAGGTAGTTTCTCTTCTGTTCGGCAATTAAGAATGAGTGTTGGTCATGCGTTTTGCAGATAGAATGATAGATATATGTATACATTTTATTATTTCAATATCATTCCCTCGAATAAAAGCCCTCACGCGCATGTTATCTATGACTGTATCGTTTTTACGAACATTGATCAAATTGGCAATTTATATTACTTTTTTTGTTTGCAGGAGGATTTTATTACTCTGTTGGAGACGCGAACGGCCCAAGTAAGGCGTCTGTCTGTCGAGCAGTCCATCAGATTACTGCCGCAGTCAACCGGCGCCTATTTCAAGTCACGATACGATGGCCGAACCCTGTGGGCACGCTGGCAAATCGTTTATGTCTAACCTCAACTGTGCTACGCAACCTAGCTTTCAATAAGAATATTGCTCACCATACGACTCCGACACAAACGAAGTGTTCGACTGCGCAAGTGCCTCCTCAGCGAATTGCTCCTCCGCTTCCCCGTACGCACCACTTTTGGGTATGGCGAGGCCAATGACAGTGGCCGATGTTGTGCCAAGGAAATCCAGCACGAATCGGTCGAGATCGGTCAAACGGGTTTGACCCGTACCGGTCTGATTCAGTGCTTTGTCGTTCTTCTTCTGAAATTATTCAGGATAATGTCAACATCGAAATTAATTAACACACATAACTGAATATGCTATAAAAGCAGACATACCAGAACATCGCGTTTAATTCCTGGCCACTTGGTTTCCTTAAGAAACGCTACGCTTTTCCCAGTGGTCCAGCTATGGCCACGCGCCACACATTCATCAAAAATCTCTTGCCACTTCTTGGCCTTCGTCTCGTGCGTTAACGAAGCGGAAAACTGGGTGCTCAAAATGTGATACTGATCACGAATCAGTTCCAAGAGCTCCTTCTTCTCTGCTTTCGTCCTTGAGGTTGATGACATGATGATGATAGTTGAGTATGATAGGAGTAAAAATGAAGCTGAGCTGCATGCCGAGGGTGTGTTGCGGTATTATTACTTATTAGAATCGATTTATTACAGCACAGATACAATACGATACGCTACAGAATTATGTTACGTACCTTAACTTGATGAATTACACAGATGCAGAATCAAAAGGGAAAGACAAGGACCCAGATATTTGGATCTTTCATTCTTCGAGTGCCTTGAGTCGGCTCTAGCTATCATATACAATAAATGGTAATAAATCAGAACCAATCACAGTCGAACGCCGTCATCCTTGTTTCTGCTGGATTCTGAGAGAAATCGCAGATATCTCGCCATCCAGACATATCACATCAAGCTGACAGTCGGCGCTTGTTCAGCTCGTTTTTTCATGATCGCAATATTCGTTCGAGCGTGACATTTCTTTGGCAATAATAAGCCTAAAACAATTGCTTAACTAATTGATACTAATTCGAAATAGGGTCTTTCACAAACCTTGTCTAGTTGTCATCCGGCATATTCCGCATCCATTTAAATCAAAAAGCTAATCAAAACAACGGCTTTTCCTCGACAAAACTGTCTTTGCCGCTTTCTTCGATATCATTTACTAGCCACGTATCCCCACTAGAGTAACTCGCGGGTCCGACACTTCGAGAGGACCGTGTTCCTCTTGTGATCAACAAATTTCAATAGTTAATACATAAAAATGAAGCTTGCGATATGGTCTATTCATTTCTTATAAAAACATTTTCATATTTC
>NIUQ01001985.1:0-25875 GCA_002796945.1 Plectus sambesii
TAAGCTTGCTACTGAAAGACACAATTTTGCACTTTCGCGCGTTTTTCGCACCTTTCCCGCGCAATTCGGTCGGCGTGCAGATAAAAATGCGCGGGAAATGCGCGGGAAACGCGCGAAAGTGCAAAATTGTGTCTTTCCGTAGAAAGCTTATTAAACGAGTTGTTGTGATCAGATTTTCATGATTAAAAAAAGAAAATTTAAGTTGAAGAGAGCTCTACAAGATTAAACTAGCCGCATTGAATTTGGTTGTGTATTACTAGAGTTATTTGTAGTCCAAAATGCTCCATTCTGAACGCTGAAGAGTGACCTGCCTACCCGACGTCATAAAATGACGAAATATGAACCAATTTTAAAAATTAAAAAAATTAAATCTAAGTTAGAAGTTCCTCTTTCTAATGAAAAAAACCGCACTCAAATTGGTTGCGTTTTAACCGAGTTATATGCATTCAAACTGATTGAAAAAAAACGCAATTACTTATTAGCCAACCTAATAATATCAAACGCTGGCTTCAGTCAGTACACGACTCGGACAAAGGCAAAAACTCAGTGACCTTGATTGTATTTTTTTAAAGACTGCTGTGCCATCTGAATGACGTTTTATGACCAATCCAAAGTAGCAAACTTACCGAAAAAGCCAAAAAATCCTTTACTGGAATTAGGCATCATGGTAAACATGTTTGTTATTCCACGATAGCGCACAAAGAGGATCATTTTGCTATTTTTGCCATTAAATCTAACAGCGCATCAAGGACCAGCTGTTATTGGCAATAAAAGCTGCTCATTGGAAAGTATGATTGAATGTTTGCAATTCAGCCAGCCAAATATTCATGTGAGGTTGCATCTAGTGTGGCTCTGAACGATGCCATTTTTATTGTCCTTTATCGTTCTCGTAGTTTGTTCTGCATTCTTTACTGAACAAGGTAAGCACGATAAACAGTAGTTGTATAATTGTAAACTAAAATCATAGTGTTTTGAAAGTCTATTGATTCAATTGTTCCAGCTAGGTTTTATCATAAAACATTAGCCGGATATCTGACTAAGCTAATATTTTGCAACACTATTTGTTATCTCTGTTTAAATAATACTCAATCTTGCAACAAGACCTTCGGCGTCTCAACTTTTACGGTACAATTTCAGCAGGAGCGTTTTACTGCGGCCCAAACGAAGAACCGACTCCATGCGCACCATGCGATCCAGTTTGCGGCAAGCCGCCGCAAATGTGCCCGATGTACTGCGTAGCTAACAGAGAATTGTGCAAATGCAAACCAGACTACTCCCGGGTAGCTACGAATGGAACTTGTATTCCGACTTCTGAATGCGATAAGATTTAATTGTTGAACATAATCACTTCTAATCGTATAGCGGATATTATTAACTTTGTTCATTTCATCGACTCTTTTATTGACTGCTTTACTGTGAACAGGATGCAGAAAAAATATTAATGAAAATTTATTTTCTAAAACAGCCTATGCACAAAATACTTGTTCATCACGACATCAACAATATTAATTGTCGACGAATTAGTTTTCTGAATCAGCCATTAAGCGCAGTCAAAGCACACTTGATTAGCGGACATTCACATGCGCTAGGAGCCTTTTTGTACGTTTTTAATGAATGCCTGCGCGGCATAGATGCAGTAAACCATGCTCTTGCTCATAGATTAAAAGTAGTTATGTTCTTTTTATTCGATTTTCACATTTTATTGTGCACAATCACCACATTCAAAGACAGATGACGAAAAATCGGTCTTTCTGAACACAGAATAAAATGCAGTTGTTACAAAGAATACTTCACCTTCACCAAACACTTTTTTGTGGAACATCGACAAAAATATTACTTCGATGAACCCATATGTCGCCACGTTTTGGGACAGAGTCTTATTATCGGTTAACGGTGGTTCAGTGGATTTGTTCCCTTGCGTCTTGTGTAGGAAAGATAGGTGCCACAGTCCTTCTTTTATTCAACAACACAAGACTATTGGTATAAATGTTGGTGGTCACAAGGGAGAGACACCCGATACTGATTAGGACTATCGTTGTCGTCCATATACCAGATATCGTCGACTAGGCAGTCACCTTTCGACTAGCCAAAGCCGCGGTTCTTTTTGTGTCTGAGGTGTACGTTCACCTCGCTGACCCTTTAACTTATCGAGGCGCACTCTTCCTACGTGGGTGTAATACAAAGAGGCGCTAATAGCTCAGCGCGCAAGAGACTCCAATCAATCAGACCGCCCAAGATACGAATGAGAAGTAATTAGCTTAGCATGGGGGCCACATAGCAGCACGTCATTGTTAAGTCGTCCGACCCTGCGCCTCAGGTTCTCGGCAATTCATCAACAGGCCGCGCGCAAATACCACTAATTTGTCCGTCCACTCAAAGTATGGCTAGTCAGTGAGAAGCGGAGGGCAAAGGTAAGCAATCTCATTGCTACAAAGGGGGTGCCGACACAGAGGTATAAGCAAGCAGATGTAGCACGTAGTAAACGGCCAAGTAGTCGGCATCGTTCTCAAAGCACGCAAGCGCTGATAGTAGGGCGGAAGCAGCAGAAATAGCACCTAGACAGGAAGGTGGTTACCCCCACATATATCTAGCAGGTCACGCCTAATCCATGAACATTCTAGATGTTAGTGCACTTCGAAATCAATTGAATTAAATATCGCGAACGTTGCAAACTTCGCGACACCATACATTTCAAAATGGCGCATCAACGATGTTTGTCCAAATACTCCTTTATATACATATTCTCAAAGCGTGTTCAGTACACTCAGTTTCACGAAACAGCGCGGAAAAACATTTAGGCATTCTTATGACTTTCAGTGCTACCTCAATTTCACCGACAATCTGTCGAATCAGTGCCGACAATACACATTTCCGTTTTGGCAAAACTCTCCTGTCGCGCCAATGAAAACGAACACTAACAGTCATATTAAGGGCGTCTAATATCTTCAAAAATACAACAAATACGTTGAAAGTACAAGGAACAGCAAAGGCACATAAAAATGGTAGTCACACAAAGCATACCGAAATGGATCTTTTGAAATGTGAACAAAATGAACCGTTTACTATTCAGCATAGATGAACAAGTTTGCAACTAAGAGTCGCGCACGCATTTCCTTCCGCAACTTAACTGAATAGAATCTCATATCCCCTATCGATGTTCAAACCTTTCCTATCCTTACCGTACTCATCTCTGCGATTAATATCGATCGTACCAAGTGTAACCGGGAGCAGAAACTATATTTGCACTCTTAACGTACAGCATGTTGCTATCTACCGACTGCAGTAGACAGTTGCGGGTTTTCTCGTTGTAAACAATACTGCGACAATCGGGCTCTTTGGTGCACTGATAACCGCAAGATTCTTGAAGGGTCAAATCGTCGTATACTTTCAGGATGAACTGTGGAATAGCTTTCATATTGGCGGTATTGGCGTTGATCCGAAAGTGTGTTCCTTTTGTCGGTTCCACTAAAAGTAATATCACATGCATCGTAATCTAAGTTTTAAAAAAATAGAAATAATGAATAGTAAGTGGGTTACAGGAAAGGTATTTACCGGTCATGGGCGAGTTATTCTAAATGTTTCAAGTTGATAATTATTTAATAATGGAGAAAATTTTCCACCATTCTCAAATTATTAATAAGATGCAAACAATTAACAGAGGTTACACTACCAAACGTGAAATTTACCCAAAAAAATAATCTACCGTATTCACAGATAAATGGACGTTGATAAGTGCATTCGTAAGTTGTTAGGTAGTAGTTAGACAGAATTGTACAAATTTTTCCATTTGGATGACCCGGATAGAAAGGAGTAAAATCTGTCACTGGCAGTGTTTGTCCATTGCCAAGTATCCAGTAGTAACCAGTGTCAGCCGCTCCCGTCGTGTTAAGACGCTCAAGACCGACATGGGTTGAATCAGCGCCTCCAGTCTAAACACTTACTGCTATAGAATGTATACCTCACGGGTAGTGAACTTCATGATTCAAAATTCTTATAATGATCGGACTATAAATGAAGTTACATTACTGAAATTATAGTGATCGAGTTAATGTTATCCATAATTAAATTATGTAAATATAGTGAGATAAAAATAAGAGGACAATAATATCATCCTAAACTACAATGTCAACAAGACGACATTCCTAACGGCTGTTTCGTAAATCAATAGTATTTCTTGGGATATAAGGCAAATTTCTGAAAGCTCCGCTCTAATGTTGAAACCAAATCATCCCCGAACTTTTCGAATTTCGAGTCTGGGTACAATTTTTATTGCTAACACAGTGCATTACACTAAGCAGTTCGAAACCGTTCTCCAGCGGTTATGTTGGGAAACAAAATACTCTGCCACTAAGCAAATTACTTCTAAATTCCATATTTCTTCCAATAGACGCCCAGGGGCCAATTTCATAAAAATGTTGAGCTGTTGAGAATTGAGAATTGAGGAATTGAGGCGCACGCCGATTGGTCAATTTTGAATTTCAACCAAGGGGGACGCGCCTCAATTCCTCAATTCTCAATTCTCAACAGTTCGACAGTTTTATGAAATTGGCCCCAGGGCGTCTATTTTTTCAATCAAGGTTTGAGGCGTCTACTGGAAGGAGGACGTCTATTTTTTCAATCGATGATTGAACTAGGCGTTCGCTGAAGAGAAGGTATCTTTTTCTTCCAATTGCTACTTAAGCATAGAATATTATTCATAAATATTAGGATTGTGCGATATCAGTAGTAGTATTTGAATGGGAGTGCAGTATTGAGCAACATTGCATAGGCGTTTATTAATTTAATAACCCTAAAGAGGGACAATTACTTGGGGGGGCGTCTATTGGAAGAAATATGGTATATAAGCTTTAGATTTTTATTATCGCACATTTCCATTTAGTATTATTTATATCCAAGAAGATTCTCGATATGCTCACCGGCAAAGTTAGAGTGAAATACATGAGCCTGACAAGCTCAGAGTTGTGCAAGACTGCCAAACGTCCGTTGAATCCGTCAATATGAGTGCAAAATTTTTTTGCCACGTCGTAGGTCACAGAGGATTCTTGGCGAACATAGCACGATCCTTGGTAGTAAAGATGTGGAAGAGAAAGGCTGGCGCACTGTATGTCGAGCAGTGTTGGCGCATATCGTAATGTTTCCTCTGAAATCATCAGTTGCAATGATAGTAGCACAAATCATATGATACAATTGTATTCTTTATTGGTATACACCTGTCGCGAATTCGCGATTGATTAACTAGCTTTTTGTTGGCTGAGCGAACGTCATGGCAGAAATTGCGTGACGCACACGCGAAACCATTATTACATTTCTTACTGCACGCTTTGATTAAACCAGTGATGTTCACGGGCCGGCCCGGGCCTGACAAAGAGGTTTTTCCCGGGCCCGGGCCGGGCTTTTTTTTAAGAAATTTTCCGGGCCGGGCCCGGGCCGGGCCCAGTTTTCCAAAATTTTCCGGGCCGGGCGCGGGCCGGCCCGTGAACATCACTGGATTAAACCCAAAGAACCTTCACTCGCTTGTAATAGCTTTGGGGCAGAGAGTCGGCTGACCCTAGCTGTCTCACTCTCACTATGAACCACCGTGATAAGTAGCTGTTTCCTCTATAACTGTACCGGACAGAATAAGCCATGAAACAGAGGAGACAACTAACAACAGAAGAACATTCTTCACGACAATATCTTTACATTTCAAAAACTCAATTGATCAATCTTTAGCGGACTGATCACTTAATTTATAGCAATATTGACGCAATTATTATCGAATTACGACCGTATTATGAACAGAAGCGAGTTACGATGTCGGTAAAATATTCAAACACATTAAAAAATTATAAACGTTATTTAGACTGCAATCGTCTCATCTTTCGGCTTAAAATTACAGGCTATATTTGTGAAGGGGATTGAGAAAGAGATTTGGATTTAAATCTCAGTTTACGATTGAATTGTAATACTGAACAATGTCACAATTAACGAAATTAAATGGAGTGCACGTAAAACAAAGAAGATAAAAAAGTTCAAAGAGATAACCTTCTTCCACTTTGGCACAACACTATCGACTTTAACCAATGAAATATTTTCACTTACCGTATTCACATAGAGTCCATGCCCATCCAGCATCATACCAATCCTCAAAATAGTCTGTCCACGAAAACATGTTGTCAGCACCAGGAGTATCCAAATGAGAAGTTTGTCCTGGTAAAAATGCATTAAGATTGAAGCCTTCTTTGTATCCATCAAATCTGCGCCAAAACAAGCCCGCTTTTCCAGACGTCATGTTTTTGTCTCTGTTCAATCCTGTCCAGAAATAGTAGGGACTAACCTGCAAATTCATATTTTATCTTCGATAAGATTCCATTGAGTATATAGAGGAAATTTTTCGATGAGTAACGAGCGTCGAGACCGAATACCGTAGAACGCCAAATTTAGCCTATCTTTAGCACGCAACACGTCAAGGAAAGTCTCAGGAAAGACTGTTTTGCTGTTACTGAATGAAAAGTGTTCCCTATGAAAAAATACATGCAGAAAAGAGAATGCAATAATTTGCAGAATCTCAGACTTAAAGATGTGCAGATTTACTGCTTTCCCAAAAACGCTGCAAATCGTAAAATTTAGCAGAAACTGTGAATCTCTCTGGGCAATATTCAATGGCCATCACATTTTAACAATTTTTATGACGCAATCAGATTGTTCCTAGTGTAAGCCATCTTGTAAAGCCCAGCATCAATTTGGAAATGAAAATGGTCAACACTCACCGTGCAGTAAACCAACTTCTTGACTAAATTGACTAGGGAAATATTTTACTGACTTATTTTAAAACCTAATTATTTTATTTATTGACCCATTTCTGCTGACAACTTACTGCTGCGTTCCGAAATGCATTGAGAGCGTTCATTTTTTCGATAGTTTTAATAAACACCAAATGACCGCGGTATCCGGGAATATGAGTGCACATTAGCTGTGCGTATAGGGGATAGCGCATAAGTGTGTCGAGCAACAGACAACTCTTGTCATCATTCCACCAAAACCACTGATTCTGTTGCTTGCATTTGTGCTCCAATGTCGTCTCATGATGCGCCGTGCTGCTATCTAAAAAAGCTATTTGTAACATTCTGCATCTGAAGCATATATAAATGTAGGACTATAGGTTCTGCAATATATCTAGTTGATCGACAAGTTTTGTAATATTACAATAAATTAATAGGGCCTATTTCAAAGAACTGCAGCAATCGCAAGCGCGATAATTGGTAAATTTTCTGCTTCCTGGCCCGTGATCGAGCTAGAGACTACGTGCTTTCGCCATTCTGGAAATGCAGTAATTTGATAAAATATTATCATCTATGTTTATTGCATTTACTTTTACTTAAGAAGCTAAATAAGGATTGTCATAATTTTTTTGCAGGTCATTGCATATTAAAAGATAAGTGAGCCTGTTTAACATACTGAACCAAACAGTACCGATGAACAAATAAGCAAAAACAAAACTTTGCTTACCATACTGACAAATGAACTTGGCAGGGATTGCAGTACACGCAGTGCTATACAGGGAATTCACGTTATTGCCAGAAGACATCGCGCACTCGCCCGTCGTCGGATATGAACCTTTCCAAAGAGCATCGGCCGCGATCTCTTTTCTTCCATCAGGATATGTCCAATACCATTCACTTTTGTTGCTTACCGTGGTCGACGATCCAAAATGCTGCAGTCCGATCCACGAATCCTGAAGAAATTCCCATTTTTCAATGAAAAGTTGAACTAAGCTCATAATAATTAGCTTATGAAATATGATCATTCCGAAGAAAGATGCTGCAGTTCAGCTTATTTTTAATTGCTTCATCAAGAAGAAAAGACCTGCTCTACACCTGATCATTTTTTCAACTACTATTTTGTTTTATCAGTGCAAATAGATCTACAGCGGTACCAGAAATAGCATTTTCAATACTTCCGAAGTCATAGAATGTCACTTAAACTAGGCTATACCTTTAAATCACGATACTAATAGAAATTCTTATCAGCAACGCCAATTTCTTATTGAAATAAGCGCAGTGTTATCTTTCAAGCCTGGCAATATTATTTTGTAAACAACTAAAACTGTTACCGGAGCACCAAGCTTCGTATAGAGTATCCACGAATGATTTAGAGTTTTCGGGAACGCGAGATGTCCATCGTAGCCAGGCATATGGTTGCAGTGACTCTTCGCTTGATCGTAAGTGAACGGTGTGGTTTCAACGATCCAGCAAGAGTCGGTTGTTGGATCATAATAGCTTTTCAGGCCATGTCTAAGCACTTTTCAAATGTGTTCTATTATTCAAATTGTATTTATTAGGGCATAATGAGGGACAGGAATTAAAATTATTCGGGACGCGTTTGTAAGGAAGTTCTGCTTGAATTTTGGTGAGCGCTGTGTGTAAAATCCTTCGGGAACCATCTCTCAGAATTACAGATTCTTTGTACTATGTTACAATACGCAAGAGAAGCCGGGTTTTAGAGAATTTATTGACTTTCATAGAATACTTTAATAGCCGGATTTCACTAAGCTCGCGCGGATGTAGGATTTTACCTGAGACATTCGTCCGAAAACAAAGATGCCGTCGACTCGTGGATTAGTACGATTTGAATGAGCAGAATGATGTAGGCAGAATATTCCAGCATCATTTCGCCTTTGTATTTATCCTGCAAAAGTTCTGTTTATCAAATATATACACTATCTTAAAGAAATTCATCTCTGTTTCCAATTAAAATGGGTTGAAGACGTATAAGTGGAGTCACATGACCTATTTTCAGTCGTCCTCTATCGTATCACTTTGTGCAAATCTCTCACCCTATTTTTTCAGTCGCATAGATATATCTCTTGTTTCTTATAAGAAAGTTCGAACATAGGTATTCAACTCGCATTTAATGAATAATTTGAAAAAAAGTTTGGATAATATTACACGGATGCGTAAATTTTACTGAGGAGCGATGTAGTAGCAGGTAAAAGAGAGAGCAGAAATCATCCACTCTCCGTTTACTGCCACCTGCTTTTATTCTTTTTGAAATAATTACGAGTTAAGAAGTGCAAGTCGTCAGGCTATCGAGGCTCAGCTTTAGTCAAATGCATACAGTCGGTTTCTAACGCGTTGATAGACACGGATTCTGAATGTGCATCAGTTGATCAATCACATTTGCTGGTTACTATAGATATAGTTCCTAAAGCAGTCAATGCAGAGCTCGCTATCATGCATCACCTCGACATGGTCATTGAACTGACAGCACTTGGCGGAATTACTTCTGCCATTTGACTTTGCCCACGTGGAAACAGCTGGCGAGGTTTATGATAGCGTGCCCGTTGCCAGGCGGAAGCTGAGAATATCGGTGACGCTGCGCACAGCAATATTAAAACCATCGGCGCCAAATTACAGTTTAATTGTTATGGACCTATCAAAATGCGAATCATAGACGTCGACCTTCGATCGCCACGTGCTATTCATAAAACACAATTTATCGCACAGATGTGATGGGTAATTGAATAAAACACAGTTCTACCGTTTTCATCAAACCATGTGCACTCTCAAAATTTTGCGGGTCGGTGAAGTGCAGATAATGCTACTTGAAATATCGAATAGTTCTTTTTTTATCAACCCTATATCGGGTAATCGCTCTTTGTAAAATGATAGTGGAAATGGTCCCCAGAAGTGCGACCCATTGTAGAGCAACTAGTTAAGAGTGCTTAGCTTACCAAATTTGCTAGCGCATCAGTAAGTACTTTTGCTTAACCTGATTTCCACTCTGTTCCAAAGATTTATCAAGTTCCTAGTTTAGAACAAAATAATATTGGCATACTTTTGCACTTCACTATCTTTCCCTATACTTTTTCATCCATACATTCTCTATATTTGTTATATAGTATTGATTCTTCACTTTTGAGAAAAATCATCATGAGTTCGACGAACCGTTTGCCTCGCACATTCTACAGTTATACCATCTTGTATCATAACGATCTTGAGGTATTAATCAACAAAACAATACGCTCAGAATGCCTACATTAGTTCTGAATTAGTATTTGAACAAAAATTTTGAGGACAAATTCTCAGCTTATTTATCACTTAACTTTACTTACTTAGTTTTGAAACGCCCAACGCTGATGTGACTTATGCCTTTATAGGAGGTCTTGTTTTATACAAATGAATAAAGATGGATTTCAGCCGCGTTCGCAGAAGCTGATATAAGCTCTGGCTGAGTTTTTCGGTTCCAGTTTCTAGTGCGCTTGCAGGTCACGTAGTCAAGTAATGAAACCACGTTGCTATAGCAGATGTCGTTGCCGAGAAGCACCGCGAACATGGTTCAGCGAACTGACAGTGCTTGTGGAAGACACCAATTATCTTTGGCTATTACGCACATCAAACAGTATATCGTGCAGTGACGGCAAGAGCAGGATCGTTCCAGTCAAATGATCACTGATGTCGCTGCCGAACGATATCGAAAATCGTTCAATGCCAAATTAAAGATTTATGGTTTTGGAACGGAGGGGCTAGATCGTGATCAGTGCACGTAATTAATGACGTTCAGTTTGTCGTGTTGAAGTCTTGCTTACCCATCCACATTTTGAGGTTACTGAATTTGCTTTACTTATTGTGAACAAAGGCGCAATATAAGAGTAGAGCTTCAACAGGGTTGAGATCGATTTAAGCGCACTATTACACCTGCAAATCAACAGATCTGCAACCTCCATTTAACTTTACTTTTCATAGTTTGCTTGTCATTAATAGATCATCAAGCTATGTTTCTGCACGCGCTTTGGATACTATCTCGTGATTCAAGATCATGCTTGGGCTCCATCGGATATGAATCGAGTCTTATAGGACTCCATTGCAGCGATGCTAAGTATGGGATTATGCATAAGCTGTTGCATAAAGTTTGCAGCAGTTTATAACCATAACTAACGACGTGAAGCATACAGCTAGTCTTGTGTGATGTAAGCCTACTTAAAGTCTAATATCTTAAGCCAATTGGTAGCGTATTTTAATGTTTGCATTACTCGTATTCTTACAAGAGACTGAAAGCAAAAGCATTTTTCCATTGCTGAGCTTTTCAGACGCTGGAACATCTCGTTCACCAATTTTTGAGCCGCTCATAGACCGGGGCTGCAGTCATATAATTGTTTATGACAGCGTCACATGTTAGGAAAACGTGCTCGCTATCGCTGACAAGCGCCGGCCAGGGGTCAATTTTATAAAACTAATGTAAACGTGAAATGTAGAAGTCTAATGACATTTCTGCATTCCATCACTCGTTTGTTCAAAATAAGTGTGGTGTTAGTTCTTTGTATGAGATAACAATGCAGAAGTGCTATTAGAATATTATGTTTTACGTCATTGAGTCCTACAAATCGAGGTTTATCACTGCATATAGCTTTATTGAGTTCTTCTAAATACGCGCTTACTGTACCATCCTCCTGCACTCATTCACTTGCGCAGGGAGCGTATCGTTCGTTCGCAATGAATGACTGTGCAAGAGAAACGCAAAATATCATGTTACTGCGCAATGACTGGAACAAGTTGTGCTCTTATTATTTGACATTTGCATTTTACACTACACAATCATCACGTTCACAGGCGCATGACAAAATTCTGTTTTTATAAATACATAATATAGTGCAATTGCAACAAAGAGCAGTTCACTCTTCACGGGACACTTTTTGTGGAACAGAGACAAAACTATTACATTGATTTACCCATACGTATGAAAATGGCGCATCAACGATGTTTGTCAAAATACTCCTTAATACATTTCGCAACCTCAGAGACGTTCACCACGTTGCATTTCACAAAACAGTGTGAAAAAGCATTTCCCTGCTCACGTGATTCATACTGTTGCCTCAATTTCCACGACAAACTGTCGAGTCAGTCCCTGTACAAACATATTACTGTTTTCGCATGATACTTCTGCAACGCGCCAATGAAAACGCACACTGATAATTATCATTTGTAACGGCAAATTTCCTCATCATAAATATTACAAATACGTTGAAACTACAAGCAACAGCAAAGGTACATAACAATGGTAATAACACATAGCGTAAAGAAATGGATTCTTTGACATGTGAACAAGCAAAAGAAACGTTTAATGTTCAGCATAGATGAATGAGTTTGAAATTATACCTCGTGCACGCATTTCCTTCATTAATTTATAGCCGAAAAGAATCTTATATCCCCTACCAATGTTTAAAGCTTTCTTATCCTAGCTGTACTCAGCTCTGCGATTAGTATCGATCGTACCAAGTGTAACCTGGAGCAGAAATTATATTTGTGCTCTTCACATAGAGCATACCGCTATCTACTGACTGCAGTAAGCAGTTGCGGGTATTCGCATTGTAAACAATACTCTGACAATCAAGCGTTTTGGTGCACTGATAACCGCACGATTCTTGAAGCGACAAATCATCGTATACTTGTATGATGAACTGTGGAAGAGCTTTCATGTTGGCGGTATTCGCGTTGATCCGAAAGTGTGTTCCTTTTGTCGGTTCCACTAAAAGTAATATGATATGGATCCTGATCTTAGCAGGATCTTTAGTATGAACAGTAGAGAATGAAGAGAACGACACATGCGCGGTCATGGGTTAATTATTTTGAGCGTTTCATGTTAATGACTATTTGATAATGGAGAAAATTTTCCACCATCCCTGAATTATTCATATGATGCAAACAATCAACATAGATCTCAACACAAAATATTTAATCTTTTGAAAAAAGATAACCTACCGTATTCACAGATAAAAGGACGGGGAGTAGTGCAATCGTAAGTTGTCAATGTACCCAAGTAGGCTAATCCGCAACTTGCTCCTGTTGGAAAACCGGGATAGAAGTAAGTTACATCTTCTGTTAATGGCAGTGTTTGTTCATTGCCATGTAACCAGTAATAACCAGTAGTGGCCGCTCCCGTCGTATTTAGTCGTACAAGACCGACATAGGCATAAGGGTAGCCTCCGGTCTAAATACGCACTGCTTTTAAATGTGTATCATACAGAGAGTGAAAAATTAATGATTTCAGTTTTTGATAATGATTTGACAACGAATTAAGTTTCATTTCTGATCTAAAAACAATTTCGTTTTGAACTAAGTTTAATCTCAGATTTGTTAATGATCTAATTAATTAAGTTTAATCAATTATTGATCAGATTACTGATATCTGTAATAAAGTTCTGAGAATACGATCTCAAGCGGAGGTGAGAATAATGATATCTCCTCAAACTTCGAGGTTCTTAAAATGGTATTCCAATAGACTCCTTCTCAAATCATTCAAATTCCATGAAAAGAGATCTGTTCCTGCAAGTTCCGTCGTAATCCTGCAATCTCATCATCTCGATCTTTTCCTATTTCAGCCCCTGGTACACCTTTATAGCTAACATAGTGCATTACACAAGACGACACGAAACCGAAATCGTTGATATAATACTAAAATACTTTGGTAATAACGCATAGACTAAAGAGCAATCTCCTAAATGCAAAATGTGCATTTTTTAGCATTTTACGCACAAATCGCTTCCGTCAACGCAATAATTTGCTTGAAATGCGATAAAAAGCTTGAAAACAACGAAAGATCGTGTTGAATAGTGTTTTGAACTAAGGGCAATAATTCTCTGTCGCTAATTAAACCTTGTACTTTTAATCACACCGCAAACAAATAATCGGTTAGACAGAAGCGATATGCGCATAAAATGCACAATAATACAGCATTACATATTTTGCAGATTTCTCTATAGTTTCTACGTTTTTACCGAACAGTTATTAATCTTTCTCTATAAGTGAGAACTCATCTTCCGTTAAAAATAGGCCCTTGCAAAGTAATGCCTACAGTGCCCAGCACAAACCGAGCAAACTCGTTAAAGATTGTTTGGAGATCCATAAAATGATCGAAAAGAATGCTGGTCCCCTTGAAATCGACTAGCTATGTTCCAGCATAATTTGGTGCGTTACATAAATGATAAAATATCAGCTATATTGCTACCAAGTTTCGTCAAAATCGTTTCATATCCTTTCTTTGTTATAAACATCAAAAACTGCGAACACTTAAAAAATTATACTGTTTATCACCGCATATTTTCAATTAATAAGCACTCTACTTTAAGGAAACACTTTAAACACTCACCGGTAAAGTAAGAGTATTATAAATAAGCCTGAGAAGCTCAACGTTATTTGTGATTGCCAAACGGCCGTTGAATCCGTCGATATGCGTGCATGATATTTTCGCGACATCATACACCACATTTGTTTCTTCGCGAACGTAGCACGATCCTTCGTAGTAAATATGAGGAAGAGAAAGGCTGGCGCATTGAATGTCGAGCAGTGTTGGTGCATACCGCAGTGTTTCCTCTGAAATCGTCATTTGCAATGACTGTACGAAAGTTTATATTTCACAATTTTATTGTTAATCTGCGAGCATATTATGCTTTTCAACGCCTCAAGTGGACATTTTATAACGCACTGGCCATTAAATCTAAAGTGATGTTGACGCAATTATTACTGAATTACGACCTTATTAAGAATACAGATATATTACGGATTTAGTCGAATATTGGAAAAAATTTTATAATTAGGATAATTATTTACACTGCCGTCGATATTCAAAGCCGCTTTCTCAGTTTAAGATTAAACTAATAGTTCTTAAGGAGATAAAGAAAGAGTTTTCGATTTTGATCTTAATAGTATAATGCTGAATAATATCCCAATTGGTGAATTTCATTGGAGTGCGCGTAAAACGAATGAAAGGTCGAAAAATTCATTAAGATGCTCTTCTTTCACTTTCACGCAGTTCTGTCTTTGTCTTTTCCAATAAAATACTTATACATACCGTATTCGCAGAGAGTCATTGATGTGTCAATATCCCACCAATCGTTGAAAACGTTGCTATACATGTAGATATAGTTGGCAGTAATCTCACCGATCTGATCGGTCGTTGTTGGTAAAAATGCCTTGATATTGAAGCGTTCTTTGTATCCATCAAACCTTCGCCAAAATAAACCAACTTGTCCCGACGACATGTTTCTGTCTCTCTCCAATCCTAGCCAGATATCGTCGTTCTTTATCTGCAAATTTACATTCTGTCTTCAATCGCTATTGCGGATAAAACAAATGTCAAAATGCAAAAACTGCAGATATTCCGCATTTTCAAAAAACACTGTATCTCGCAGACTTTATCGAAAAATGAGAATCTATACGATGTTCAATGGCGATCACAGTCTTAACAGTTTTCACAACAAAGTCTGCGACGTAAAAATTCCATTATTCATTTAGTCATTTATTATTACTGAAAATTTTACGGAAATGACAAGGCTCAAAGATATTAGTAATCAAAAAAAATGTTATCATGTCAAAATGGCTTAAGATAAAGAAATAATCTATTTTCCTAGCATAAAACCAGGAGGCTCCGGTTCGGCATTAGGTAGAAAGTTTAAATATTACTGTGACAAAATGGCGAAAATCGATTTTCCATTTTTTGCGAGCGATAATTGACAAATAATGCTGTTTCGGTATGCTAATGTATAGCCATTGGCTAATACACCGATCTTAAATTTATTGACTACTTTTCATTAAATTTTTTTCATTACGCTCTTACCGACGTTCGCAGAATAACTTTTGCGCTATGTCGGTGCAGGTATTAGATCAGTTAGCATACAAATAAAAAATAGGATGATAGATATTTAAAAGACGCAAGTTCAGCATAATAAAGAAGTGCGTCATTTTTAATCCGTTTTTTAATTTCTTGGACGCTGTCTTCTCTTCTCGACAGTATTTTTCTTTTCTAGACTTACTCACTTTATTGGTAAGTGAATAGTTTTTCTGACTTATTTTAAAACCAAAAATTAATGTATTGAACCACCCCTACTGACAACTCACCCCGTTCCGAAATGCTATGATAGCGTTCATTTTCTCCATAGTTCTAATAAACACCATATGACCGCGGTATCCGGGAATATGAGTGCATATTGCTTTTGAGTATTCAGGATAGCGTTGAAGTGTATCGAGCACAAGACAACTCTTGTCATCATTCCACCAAAACCACTGATTCCGTTGCTTGCATTTGTGCTCCAGTGTCGTCTCATGGTGTGCCGAGCTGCTGTCTAGAAATGTTATTTGCAATCTGACGCATCTGACGCATATGCACATGTCGTGTTTTTAAAGGATTTCGTAATTTTTCAAGTGATCGAAAAGTTTTGTCGTATCACAAGATATTCATAAAACTGAAACCACTGCAGATATGAGAAAGTGTAAAACTGTAAACGTGATAACTGGATAATTTCAGAGTTTCTGATCAATCCCCGCGCGCGCAATAATACAGTTTTTCAGTTGTGTAACTGCAATAATTCAATGAAATAGCCCTATAGATGCTTTTTGCATATACGCTGACTTAAGGAGCTAAATAAGCAATGTCCAAATTTTCTTGCAGGTCATTACATATTAAAAGGTGAGTAACTGTACCTGTTTATAGTACTAAGCCAAACGGTATTGATGAATACAGTAACCACAACAAAACCTAGCTTACCATACTGACAAATGAACTTGGCAGAAGTTGCAGTGCACGGAGTGCTATAAAGGGAATTCGCGTTGTTGACATTAGAATACGCGCACTCCCCTCCACTCGCCGTCGGATTTGAGTCTTTCCAGAGAGCGTCCGCCGCGCTCTCTTTTCTTCCATCAGGATATACCCAATACCATTCACTCTTGTTGCTTACCGTCGTCGACGAACCAAAATGCTGCAGTCCAATCCAGGAATCCTGAAGGGATTTGCACACATGACCTATTTAAAAGTTCTCTCAAATTGATAATAATAAGTTTGTGACATGTATTCATTCTGAAGAGAGAAATTGCGATTTTGCTAACCTTCAATCGCTTCATCAAGAAGAAAACATTATTCTGTATACGCTGGCCATTTTCTCAACTTACGTTTCATTAAATAATGTAAATCGATCTACAACGATTCCAGGAAATATAGTTTCAATGCTTCCGAAGTCATAGAATGAGGGCAAAGTTCAATGAAAAGTCATGGGAAGGATGATTATCATTCCACTGATAGAAAAGAATTCAAGATTCCTATACACCTGGTCCATCCAAAGAGCCTTTTGAGAGTTATTGAAATTTGGCGAACAACTACCTATTTGAAAGAATTTTAATTCTATTTCTTATCATAAATTTTCAGACTTGGCTGACCTCGCTTACCGTATTTACGGAAATAGTGACACACACTAAAATAATGGCACACGCGGATATAGTGGCAAATGTGCCACTATTTTTTACAGCTCTATTTTGGGGTTTTGCAACATGACGCTGTATCATTCATAAAAATATCATTTCCCATGTCCTGGGAATGATAAAATATATTATGCAAGAGGTTGAGGTAATAGTGTTATGAGCGGATAAAGTTTTAGCGTTACACCGAACTGATGGAATCGAAACGATAGTGACACAGTGCCACTATTTCCGTAAATAGGGTAAGCTAAGATACGCGTGAACGTATCAATCATGATTACAGTAGATAATTTCATCAGCAATGCCAGTGTTTTTTATATAAGCGCAATATTATAGTTAAAGCATAATCAAGTTACTTGGAAATAACTAAAATTGTTACCGAAGCACTAAGCATTGTATAAATTATCCACGAATGATTAAGAGTTTTCGGAAATGCGAGATGTCCATCGTAGCCAGGCATATGATTGCATTGCTGCACCGCTCGATCGAAGGTAAGCTCGGTGGCTTGAACGATCCAACATGAGTCGGTTGTAGGATCGTAATAACTTTTCAGACCATGTCTAAGCAATTTAAAACATGTCTTCGTATTTATATCGTATTTATAATTATAAAATAAGGGACAGAAATTCAACATTATCAGGTTGCGTTTTTACTGAACTTTCACTCGATCTTAGTTAGGTGAGCGCTGTGTGTACAATCCTTCGGGAACCATCTCTCAGAATTACAGATTCTTTGTACTATGTTACAATACGCAAGAGAAGCCGGGTTTTAGAGAATTTATTGACTTTCATAGAATACTTTTATAGCCGGATTTCACTAAGCTCGCGCGGATGTATGATCTTACCTGAGACATTCGTCCGAAAACAAAGATGCCGTCGACTCGTGGATTAGTACGATTTGAATGAGCAGAATGATGTAGGCAGAATATTCCAGCATCATTTCGCCTTTGTATTTATCCTGCAAAAGTTCTGTCTATCAAATAGATATACAATTTTAAAGAAATTCATCAACATTTTAAAATCAAAATGGGTTCTATACGTATATGTGGAGTCACATGAACTATTTTTAGTCGTCCTCTATCGTATCACTTTGTGCAAATCTCTCATTCTATTTTGTCAATCGCATAGACATAGCTCTTCTTCCTTACAAGAAAGTTCGAACATAAGTATCCAACTCGCATATAATGAATAATTTGGAAAGAAGTTTGGATATTATTACACGGATGCTCAAATGTTTCGGACGAGCAATGTAGTAGCAGGTACCGGAGTTTACCCAGATTACGCCCCGGAGCGATGACGAGAAAAAGCAGCTTTTTGGTGGTCACCTGAAATTCAAAATTACGCTCCGGGGCGAAATTTCGCGAAATGCCTGGAAACGTACTGACACTAAGTATTGTTGTAGTTGTAGTGATTCTGGGGTAATTTCGGGGGGGGGGGCGTAATTTCGAGAAAACCCGGTAAAAGAGAGAGCAAAAATCATCCAGTTTCCGATTACAGCCACCTGCTTTTATTCTTTTTGAAACTATCACGTTATAACAAGTGCGACTCGTCTGGCTATCGGGCTCAGCTTTAGTCAAATGCATACAGTCGGTTTCTAGCGCGTTGATAAAAGATGGTTTTGAATGTGCATCAGTTGATCAATCACATTTGCTGGTTACTATAGATATAGTTCCTAAAGCAGTCAATGCAGAGCTCGCTATCATGCATCACCTCGACATGGTCATTGAACTGACAGCACTTGGCGGAATTACTTCTGCCATTTGACTTTGCCACGTGGAAACAGCTGGCGAGGTTTATGATGGCGTGCCCGTCGCCAGGCGGAAACTGAGAATATCGGTGACGCTGCGCACAGCAATGTTAAAAACCATCGGCGCCAAATTACAGTTTAATTGTTATGGACCTATCAAAATGCGAATCATAGACGTCGACCTTCGATCGCCACACGCTATTCATGAAACACATTTTATCGTAACGATCTGATGGACTATAATAAATTTCAATCATTTTCATCAAACCATGTGCACTCTCAAAATTTTGCGGGTCGGTGAAGTGCAGATAATGCTACTTGAAATATCGAATAGTTCTTTTTTTATCAACCCGTTATCGGGTAATCGCTCTTTGTAAAAGGATATTGGGAATGGTCCCCAGAAGTGCGACCCATTGTCGAGCAACTAGTCAAGAGTGCTTAGCTTACCTAGTTTGCTAGCGCATCAGTAAGTACTTTTACTTAACCTGATTTCCACTTTGTTCCAAAGATTTATCAAGTTCCTAGTTTAGAACAAAATAATATTGGCATACTTTTGCACTTCACTATCTTTCCCTATACTTTTTCATCCATACATTCTCTATATTTGTTATATGGTATTGATTCTTCACTTTTGAGAAAAATCACGAGTTCGACGAACCATTTGCCTCGCACATTCTACAGTTATACCATCTTGTATCATAACGATCGTGAGGTATTAATCAACAAAACAATACGCTCAGAATGCCTACATTAGTTCTGAATTAGTATTTGAACAAACATTTTGAGAACAAATTCTCAGCTTGTTCATTACTTAACTTTACTTACCTAGTTTTGAAACGCCCAACACTGATGAGAATTGTGGCTTTTTACGAAGTCCAGTTCTATGCAGATGAAAACAATGTATTACAGCCGTGTTTGCTGAAGTTCATTAAAGCAATGCTTGAATTATTCGATTCCGCTGTCTACCGCACTTTCAGGTCCCGTAGTCAAGTAATCAGGCCACGTTGCTAATGCAGAAATCGTTGCCAAGCTGCACTCTGTGACATGGTCGATTGAACTCACCGTGTTTAATGGAGGACACCAAACATCGTTGGATTTTGCGCTCATCAAACAGTGAATCATGCAATTATGGCAAAAGCAGGCTCGTTTTAGTCAAATGAACATTGATGTCGCTACTGAACGTTATCGAAAATCGTTCTGTGCCAAATTAAAGATTGATAGTTTTGGAACAGAAGCGGTTGATCGTGGACGGCGCACTTGATTGACGTCATTCAGTTTGTCATGTTAAAGTCCTGGTAACCCGTTCTTGTTTTGAGCTCCTCACTGAACTTGCTTTCAATTGTGAACAAAAGCGAAGTGTAAGAGTACGGTTTCAACGGGGATGGGATCAATTTCAATGCACCGTTCACTTTGCAGTGCACCAGTACGTCTGCAGACCAGAAGAGTAGTGAACAGGAAGCTCTATTCAACTTTATATCCGGTATTCGATTTATCATTAAAAGATCAGAAATTGGTGTTTTTGCACGCGTTTCTGATGCCATATCATGATTGATTATTATGTTTGGGCTCCATCGGATCTGAAACTAATCATCTAGTACTACAGTTCCGCATTGAAAAAAGTATAGGTTAGCGCAAAAGGTGTCAGAAAACATTTTCAGCAATTTGTTACCATAACTAGCTACGTGAAGCGCCCAGCTCATCACCTGTGATGTATATCTACTTAAGGTTTAGTAATGTGAACTGATTGGTAGCGTATTTAAACTTATACATCATATATATTTGTTGAAGAACGGATTTAATGCATAAATATTTTATGATTATTGGGCTTTTTCAGACGCTGGAGAGTCTTGTTTACCAATTTTAGAGCCGCTCGAGGACCAAGGCTGCAGTCATAGAATTATTGGTCAATAACGCTAACCGTTTTGCAAACGTGCTCTCCATCGCTGAAAAGCGCCGGCCAGTGGCCGCTTTCATAAAAGTAACATAAACGTGTAATGTAAAAATTTAATTATATTTCTGCATTTTCATTACTCATTGGTTCATAATACGTGTGATGATAACGTAAAGTATGGGATAATAATCTATAAACAGAACTAATTTTTACATTTACAAATAATTTTATGACAGCAGCTCTTGATAAAGGACAATCATTCCATGTACCGTCGGATCGATGACGTTTGGCGCACTTTGACTGAATCAGGCATATACAGTACGTAACATTCACCGTGTTCAAATGTACCGTGGGTGGACCTCATACCGGCCGGGACCTCATCTCGGCCACTTCGATAAAAGTGTAAAGTTATGTCCCTAAAGCTAAACAGAATCGAACCAATGGTATATCACTGGAAAGCCTGAATAATAAGCTTTCTTTTGAGTATAAGATTTATGAGATTCATGCTCTGAATCAAAAAATATGGCCGCCGATTCGAGCACACCCGAATTTTGCAGCAGTTTTTTCCGCGGGAAATAGCGTTAAATTTCTATTGATTATAACTTTTCAAGAGATTACTTTCCAATAAAGCTCTATATATCATTCGAATCTACTTTTGATTGCCATTCTTTTGGTACAACGGACGATTTTATTACATGAATTAAAAATTTCTGAGAAGCTGTCAAAGTGCAAAGTGGCCGGAATGAGGTTCACCTTTTTGCCGTTAAACGGCGTAGGTGCTCGTCTTTCACAGCGTATATCTTCTCTCAAATTTGTCGGTTTGAGATGAAATTTCGTACATACACTCCTTAATAGTCTAGTAATCCCTTCCTATCACAAATTTTTTACCAGAATCTTTAATTTTTAAGTAATCGTGAAAATTCGTGAAAAGTGGCCGAAATCAGGTCCATCCACGGTATGCGCATTGCAAATTTTCGCCTGTCGGTGGATTCAATTGAAAGTAAATGCGAAAAATAACCATAGAACTAAAAGATGACGACTATGGATGTGGAAGAGCAGTTGCAGCGGATGAACTTGACGTCTTTGGACCAGCTCGGCGTGGCGATGCAGTCTCAACCATCACAGAGAGAAAACCTTCGTGAAGACCAGGTTAGTTCTCTAGCTGCTTTGTCTGCTTTGCTTCGGAGCTGTGTTTCAAAGGAATTTGGACGATTCATTTTGTAGTCCTTTGACTTTATTGTATTTCGTGCTATCGTTCTACAATACGATGTTTTTATGCTAAAAGTGATGCAAAATGCTAGAAAAGTAATGCATTTGGCCATTCATTTAGTAATCGTATCGAAATGTTTTTTTTTCGAATTTTGATCGGCACACGAATTCCCAGATGTTGAAATTGAATAAGCAGGTACTTTAAACAGAAGTGTAGAATAGTTATAATTTGATAAATTGGTCAAAATTAGGACAGTCGTGAATCTGCAACGACAAGCGTTGCGCTTCAGATTAAGCATAGTTTTAAACATATTTTGGAGCAAAGTTTTGCACTAGTTCAAGCAATAACAGGATCTTTCATCATAGTCCATTACCGTTACATTCAAAAATCGAACCATGCATCAATGAGAACGCTAGCTTGACTAAACCGAATGCAAATGTTTATCGAATCTGAATTCAAGAGTGACAGATTATGCTGAAAGCTGGTATACATTGTTGCCTCATAGCCAAACAAATACTCACCACATTTCAGATAGAGAACAGCGAGGGCGGATACGTATGGGCGGTGAATGATTTGAATCGCGTGCGTCGTTTTCTGATTCTCGGTACGACGGGTGGCAGCTTTTATGCCAGCGAGAAGACGTTAACGATGGAGAACGCCAAGGCGCTCATCGACATCATTGAGAAGGGCAATGGCGCCCTGATTCTCAGAGAAATCGTTGAAATCTCCCTGGATGGTCGCGCGCCCAACCAAAACTCCACCTTATTCGCGCTCGCCCTCTGTGCCAGGTTTGTAGCTGAAGTTATTGATAATGTTTGCAACCATTTGCGCTCCTTGCCGCAGTGGGCATTGACGCTCGAGAGATTTCAAGATGGTTCTCGGAATTCTCGCGTTTCTCGCAATCCTCAGCAGAATTTGTGTCATGCAGATCGCGCAATCATAACTTCTAGAGAGTTTTAGGGCTTTCAGAAACTAGTACATAAGGACGATTGATCATGAATAAGACTTCCCCCTGTCCCTATAATTTTATTTTATCTCGCTCTCTCACTGTTAGTCCGCCTAGCGCTGCCATTTAGCTGTTATCGTTCATCCCTAATAAATCCGGTCTGCATTTGTCAAGCCGATCAGCCGACAAATATCGAACTAAAAAAGGACAAATCGATATTTAAAACGACAGCACGGACCCATCTTGTTCATTCGGTGCCAATTCTATGGCAGTTTTCAGTTTAGTTTATCAGCGTAGTTTCTCATGATACAATTTCGTTTTCGGTACAAAGTGAAAGATAATACTGGACGCGATGGCGGTACATCGGAGCAGCAGTACTATCGGGCGTTGCAGTTGGCCGCCTTTGAAGCCGTCAATTGTGTTTGTCGCATTCCCACTCATCTTTTCACCTTCGTCGAGTACTGTGAACTTATCGCTAAGGTAATCATTAACTGCTTCTTTCAAGTTCATGTATTTATTTTACTTTGAGTAGAAAACCGAAAATGAATATCTATTTCCTTCGCATTTATATCATTTTTACTTCAATAATGATTATTTATATTTCAAAGGTAACAGTTTTCCACATCATGGAACGCATTTTCCCTATCGATTTGAATTGTATAATGTTCTCTTTGAACTGAAAAACGTCCTCTTCGAACTAGGAAGTATCCTTTTTAAGGTATTAATTATAATAGTCTCGTACGCGATAACTAGCGAGAGCTTACGCAGCTGCATGAATATTTGAATACTTTTGTAGGCAACGGGCGTGAAGGAGAATTCGAGTGGATGGGGACGAGGAATGCGAGCGACGATTGGGAATTGGTATAAGTCGAAGGATCCGAGCCTGTTGGCGATGCACATCACTAAATATCCTCAGCGTGGTGGTTGGTCTCATCGCGATTTGCTTCGCTTGGCTCATCCAAGAGTCGATCCGGAGAGAGATTTCGATCGCAGTGAATTATTACGATACGCTGTCAAAGGAGAGGTTAGTGTCGCTTTAAAAAGATTCTTTGAAAGAAGATTTTGAAATACTTATCGCTGGTCCAAATATGTTGGCACTTTCATGAGGCGTCATGCACACGCTGTGATTGAGGACAGTTAGCATAGAAGGGCCATAGATTTTCTGTTGCTCGTTGTTGCGATATTTTTCCAGAAAGTTTTGAAGATTTTATCCTTTTTGTTCAATTTATTGATTTATGAATTTATGCCTACTTATTGTATTTAGAATGCAGTACAGCCTAATTTCACATCTAATACTTGAAAGCTAACGTTATGATAGGAGTTCTATGCAATATTCTCTAAGAACGACTTGAAAAACTAAAGCGTGCTGTACGAAACTCAAACTTTTAAAACTAGTGTAAATATTTACCTTCCGTGCGAGAGCTTTTACACACGCTGACGCCTGATTAGCACAAAACACTATATTTTATATGGTGATATATAAAAGATGTTAAATATATTGTACCAGTGTTAGGCGCTTTTATATGAAACCGTTTCGGCGTTAATTATTGGATATTTCAACATAATTGGTTACCTTTGCATAGAAATTCTTCAACTTTGCACTTAACTAGAACATTAGTTTGATGAGTTTGTATACGGAGGTGACGAACTTTGACGAAAAACCCTGCAAATTGTTTATTGGTTGCAGATTTCGTTGAAGCGCCGTCGAGAGGGTGAAGACAGTGAAGGGATGACGGAAGAGGAGCCGCCAAGTAAGGCGCTGCTGCTAGTGAACGCCGTGCTGGACGTGAAGAAGCTCGCGTTGGAGACGGACGAGCAGAAAGCAGTGGAGCTGATCGCGAAATTCGGTCTCGTCCGCGAACACCTTCCCCCTGACTTCCTCAACAGTGTTCCCGTCTGGCGCGCGCTTCTGCAAAAAATGCCAATGACTGCCATGATTCGAAATCTTGCCAAAATGACCGTCATAGGACTCCTCGCTGATGGCGCTGGTGAGGTAAGTGTTTTTATATTTAAACCTCTAGTCACCATAATTAGTTACTCTTACAATACAATTCGTAAAACTTGCATCCTATTTCGTCTAATTAGCGTTTTAATTGAATGCAGAAATGACGAAATGAAATGCAAGGGCTACGAAAAAGAATGCGAGAGTGACGAATTGTTGTCACGGCACTATCAATAATTGAGGATGTCTTTTAGGTGAATAATGTCGTTGCGAAGTTGACTGACCCTGAACAGTTAAAAGCGGCTCGAATTCATCCGATGAGTGTCTTGATGGCTTCCACCACTTACACCGCTGGACATGGCGACAAGGGAAAGCTGCAGTGGACCCCCGTTGTCGCTATTACGAAAGCGCTCGACGAGGCGTTCTATCTGTCTTTCAAGTACTACTATTGAATTTTGACCGTGTGGGGAAACTAGTTAAAGGGGGGCTTATTCGGGTTTACTTACGGTCAAGTGAGCCATATGAATGGAGAGGGAGAAGGGTTAAAACACAGTGTATGTACTCTAACGAGGATGAGCGACCACTCCAGAAGAATAGCTGGAAGCCAAGTAAGACCATCAACCGCTTAATGACGAGCGCACGATCAAAGTGAGAGAATTATTACAAAAGTGCGCCTAATGATTGGTTGGCTGTTTATGAAACATCATTTTTGTTGGATATCTTTACCAACTACTGCGCCCTGCTCGATTTCTAGCTACTAATCGAATAATTGTGACTAAAGACCGATCATTAGCACGAGCGATGTGACCGATTTGAATCATTGCAGAAACGTAGAGCCGACGAACAAGCGTTACTGCATCGCGGTGGACGTATCAGGCAGCATGGGGTGTCATATTCGCGGATCATCCCTTTCGTGTA
>NIUQ01001986.1:0-25414 GCA_002796945.1 Plectus sambesii
AAGTCACTTTTTTTGTTCCCTGAAGTGGGAAATGTGCGCACAGCGGCTGGAACCCGTTGAAACATGATCTCCAGAGAAAGACGCATCGATTGGTATCCTGAAATGCCCAGATACTCTCAGGGTAACTTCGTGGCGGGACCCCAAATGTTGACTTCATTGATGGGGTGTGGCATTTCGATTTTTTTCGCTTTTTCGCAATTTTTCTGAAGTTTTTGCATGGTTTCCTTGTTTCTCATGACATTTGGGGCCTAACAACGCTCAATGATTGCATTTTCGTCAATGTTATCTGAATTTCATCGAAAAATGATAAGCAAATGAACCCAGCCTTTGCTGCTGAGGTGCAGTTACTGTAATCGACTTTTGTAGTAAAACTCGGATAAATTAACGCAATATTGACGAAAATGCAATCATTAAGCGCTGTTAGGCCCCAAATGTCATGAGAAACAAGGAAACCATGCAAAAACTTCAGAAAAATTGCGAAAAAGCGAAAAAAATCGATTTGCCACACCCCATCAATGAAGTCAACATTTGGGGTCCCGCCACGAAGTTACCCTGAGAGTATCTGGGCATTTCAGGATACCAATCGATGCGTCTTTCTCTGGAGATCATGTTTCAACGGGTTCCAGCCGCTCTGCGCACATTTCCCACTTCAGGGAACAAAAAAAGTGACTTTTCCGGAAAGTGGTTACGACACTTTCTTGCCTGTACCAGGTACACGTTGAGGTAGCAGCTCCCGCCCACCCTCGCGATTTGAAGGACCACCCAAGGGCTATCCTTCGTGGTAGGTCGTTGGAGATGACTAGCTGTCTTCTTTTAAAAGAAACCTCACTATCCTTTTTTTGACCCACCCTGTATGTACTGCTTTAAGAGGAAAAGGCTTCGATCGAATGCGGGGTGGGATAAGGAAATAATCAGCTGGACTGGAGCGGGAAGAATTTCGAATATGGAAGGAGCTGTCTTGTTCTCCCTTACCTTGCCTTAAGTTTTACTTTTACTACTTGAAATCTCTGTCCACTTTTTACAATCTCAGCGCCCCACTAAAGAGTCTTGTATTAGTAATGGTTACATACACTCGTGAAAAAAGTTTAGAAAGGCTCACTGACTAAAGCGCATTTAATAGATCATTTTTGCTTTTTAAATAACTTAACAAAGGCTTTCGCTTTTGAATCATAAAAATCCGATCATAACAGCTTATTTTAGGAACCTTGAACAAAAGGCGAGATTTCACAAAAATGCTCGATTTCCGATGAAAATGCCTGTTTTTGTGAAATCTCGCCTTTTGTTCAAGGTTCCTAAAATAAGCTGTTGTGATCGGATTTTTATGGTTCAAAAACGAAAATTTAAATTGACAAGATGCAATTGATAAGATGCAAAAAGCCGCATTAAATTTGTTTGCGTGTTAGTATAATTAGCTGCCATCAAACGTAACTCATTATTTCTGAGCTGCCCAGAAGAAATGATGCACATTAAAATTATTATATCTCTGCTCGAAATGAACAGAATACGATGAAACTTTGCACACTTATACAGTAACAACACTTCTATATTTTTGTCAATTTTCATCTAGATTAATTAAGCCTTTGTTAAGTTATTTGAAAAGTAGAAATGATCTATTAAATGCGCTTTAGTCAGTGAGCCTTTCTACACTTTTTTCGCGAGTGTATTTAGTGAACGTAATCGTTTGTGTCTCCCAAATACATTCCAAGCAAACTGTTTGAATTCTAGCAAGATACTATACTAGGCGCGATTTAAACTTCATTATGGGCACTATTTATTTAAGGTTGAGGGTGGAATCCAATTATTGAAAATTTAAGCACAAAATGAGCATTTGGCATAGGAGAATCTTAAAATAATGAAACTGAGCAAAAGCATCTCGTTTTTTCTGCAAAAGATTCGACAGTTCGTTGGTAATACGAAACTCCGCCCACAGACTTATGACACTTGACGCTTTTGCACTTGTGTTGCATAGCAACAGACGATCAGTTGCCATGCAACACGCTTCAGTTAATGATCAGGTTTTATGGATTTATCATCCAAACTCGGATCTGATTCATGTTCTCATGATACCCCAAAATTGTACTATACAGAATATGTGTACCCAGTAATAATAACCTGAACCGGAACCGTAACCTTTAATTAATTATTCGCGCTCCTCACATAAATAGCCACAATGATACATATAATAGTTAAAATAGGTTACAGCCTCTTATTCTGTAGGTAGAATTTGTGGCACCAGTGGCGAAATGTCACGGTGCGTGTAAACGTGAATTGGCACAATACTTGCAGAGTTCGCTGTTTGAACGCAAAACTCAATTGATCGACAGGAACCCAAGTTTATGCGCAGTTTGCTTGGAATGTATTCAGGTTTCTCTGGCGTTTGCGTTCACTATAATTCATTATCGTTAGCAATTCTAATCATTATAGAAATATAACTGATTAGAGTAGCAAGATATTAGTTTCTTGACCGATGTATTGGCCATGCCGCTATTACATTCATTCGTCTCATGTTTAAAGGGGAACTCCGGTCAAAAATTATTTTTTGATATGTTGTCAAGTCAAACACGCTGATCATCGCTGCGCATTCAGTTTTTTCAGATTCGACCCCCTTAAAAAGTTATAGCCCATTAAAGATTTGTTCGACGTGCAGAGGATACGGAACGTAAACGACAGTATCAAGTTTGTAAATACTACGCTACGAAACCCGCTACAGTTTGAAATTCGTATGATATAAGATGATACGCAGTCAGTGCGGTTCAAAAGCCTCTTTCAAACGACAAGAACATATAATGATTTCGTAGAAACCATTTCGTGCATTTGCCGCCCAGGTGTCGCTAATGACGGAGTTCGACAATAGCGGCGCCACGCGACTGAAATGGAAGCAGCATGTACACTATCTTGGCGACACCTGGGTGGCAGATGCACGAAATGTACCCTCCGTACCCTCTGCACGTCGAACAAATCTTTAATGGGCTATAACTTTTTAATGGGGTCGAATCTGAAAAAACTGAATGCGCAGCGATGATCAGCGTGTTTGACTTGAAAACATATCAAAAAATAATTTTTGACCGGAGTTCCCCTTTAAGTAAACCATTAATTCATTAATTAACGAGAATGGCTTCTTTGATGGAAAATTAGTGGAAGAAAGCCATAGAGCGATGTGCTGAAGGTGTTAGACTCGATTGAACAGAATGAAATACGAAAGCCTGATCATACGAGCTAAATTCATTGGTTAACAATCAAGTTCAATCATATATGAATTTTGCAGATGGCACTATTTTAGACAAGTCGTTTCGTGATATATACAATGATTAATTAAGCAGGCCTTATTTTTTGAAGTTGCCCGAAAATGGATAAATTTGAAGCGATTCTAAATAAAGGTGGACCCTATTCACTTGCAAATGTTTTTAATTATAATTTGAACAAACTGCTAGACTGAAAAGAAGTTAATAACCTTCATTTGCTATGGTCCTGATAGCTTTTTTTCTCATAGTATGACTTCTCTGCTACCTTTAGGCACTTGGTGAAGCGCGAAAGATGATCGACGAAGTCTGCGAGTCTCAAAACGAAGCATTAATGATTTCGAAATTCACTCGTCCTATTTCAGGTAACTGACTAACGACAACGATGTCGCCAGTAAAATCAAGCAACTAAATTTTAAAGTATATCTGATGTCGTCCACACCTTTACGAGATGTATCAGTATTGTATTCTTGAGTTGAGACGCTTAAATGAAATGAGCAACATGATTTTAAATGGCGATATTTTAGTTATTGTCTTAAAGACAATTATGCTGCGCTAAGCCTAACTCGCGATAACGACTCTTTAACTCTTTCTTTCAGTCCAACGACAAGTATTTAATTCGGATTCAAGATAGGCACATATACTAGCACAAACTGAGCGAGATTATGCTGGGCTAACGGATTGTCATCGCAGTTTAGGCTAAGCGCAACATTTTTAATTTTTGTGGAGTGCCGTAATTTCCTTATTTAAAACTATACAAAATCGTGATATTCATTCTAGCGTCTGATTTTGGGAATGCAATAATCATATATCTCATAAAAGGTCGCATTGATTTTAGATACTACGCACATGTGGACGGCTTTGAACATTTTTGTTGTTTTTTTTAATACTCGATGCTAACAAAGTTTAGGATACTCTTCACTGGGGGAGCATCAGTCGACAGTCTCGCCACAACAGGAACAGCAGCAGCGACCGAAGCAAAATCAGCATCATAACGAACAGGAGCAACAGCAAAGACAACACCAACAACAAAATCAGAGTCAGCAACAACTGCAGCAGAACCAAAAAAATAATGAAGCAGAGGTGACGATTATAAACTGGGGCACCGATTAATCAATTACGAATTTCTTTTTCATTCAGACAACTCAACAGTCTGTCAACAATGATGGTGCTGGCAATCTTTCCGCAAACTTTTCTGACACGAATGCCTCGGAAGAATTCCGCGAATCCGAAGCCACATAATCGCGTGAATGTACTGCCCTTTAATTTTTCCAGTATTTTTGCGGTCATTTGAATTGTTTATACGTATTCGACATGTTAGGCTCGTTTAACGTTTCAGTAGACCTAGATTGTTTTGGCGCACGATAACTCGCTTTGATAGTGTAGCGTCAGAAGTCTGTGGACATACACTGAGTTGACTGATTGTTTTCAAAAATTCAAACACAGTGACATCAACAAACAACACCGTAGCTTCTCATCAAGTACCCCAAACTTAAACAACTAATATTGACGTTTAACTGGGCTATTTTCTTAGTGAGCGTGTTGTATTTTGTATCTACCATTTCTGCTTTTAGCAACCTTCGCTGAGTATGCGTCTCACCACTGACCGATATGTAACAATTTTCACCTGCTCCGTTTCATTATTCGACCGTCTTGCTGTTTGATTCTCTTGATGTATCGATTTATTTTTTTTGGTTAGGTTTCTCAATTTCAGAAGTATGCGATTGAGAGATCCGTCAAGTTCTTAGACCTTCAAATCCCTGTAGTTTTAAATTAGTCTCGCTCATCAACTCAAAGCTAATTATAAAATGGGTCTAAGAAAGATGGGTCAGAACATCCACAGCACTCGTTTGCTAAAACACTCGCATAAATGACTTTTAAAATCTAGAGTGAAGAAAGAGTGTAAAATGGATAAAAATTTTAGCATATCCGTCCCTTGGAAACAGTGTTCGGGGCAGCCGGTTATTCAGCACTGAAGCCGCCGTTGGCATATACTAAAAACTGGAATTACAATTTGGAACGTAAGTCAAATAAGGGAATAGCGTATCTCCATGTCCGCATATTCCACATTCTCCCACTTTTTATCAACTAACATTGATAAGTATACTGACTCGATGTACTCATCAACTAGGACTCATAAATCTAATGACTCGATGGATCAATCAAAATGAAAACTGCTTCAGATAGCCCGAAACCTAATCAGCATTGCAGTGCGGCTTGCAGTAACTTTTCATGATATATATCGCAAATAAACTCCTTGCTAAGATGTTATGAAATTTATGCGTATTTGATAACTTAGTCTTGATTTGATAAAAATTGATATATCTGCTGTATGTCTGAAAAGCGCAAATCGCAAATATCATGTAACGGCTGATTACAATCTACTTAATTTTTTCACTAAAATGATGAGATAAACAAAAAGGAGAGGCTTACAAAGCGATTGCAAAAAATGTTCAAACTACAAAGAACAATGCCGATGTCTGCATCCGATAATTAACCAGTTTTTGTGCTAAACGAGTTTCAATCCACGTGCGCATTGCGATGTCCCTTCTTAAACGTAACCTTCTTGCCCCAGCGGAGCGATTCGACAGATTTTGTGATTCGAAAAGGAGAAATAGTCAACTCCTGCCTCCTGTTTGCTTATCAGCTGCTTAACGTCTAAATACAGAATAGCAACGATGCCGGCAATTGGTAAAGCCCTCTCGATGAATATTCTGGCACCTGTTGCTCACCCGAAATCAATTGATTTTGCCATGCTTGATTCGAAAACTTCAATATCGATTCCAGATTCATTATCCGAAAAAGAGGAAGCAGACGGTGAGTTCTAATTTTCTTAGTCTAATTTTTCAATGATTGCGGAATTTCTAGTTATTTCTCAGAACGGGAAATATTGCGCACCGTTCCGCTGATTTGGTTTCTCGTTTTGATATCTTTCTCTTTTTACAGTAAAGCCCGAGTAAAAGTATCACCTCAACAGTGTGTAGAAAACTAGAAGTATACCCAACCCATGAGAGTTCGCTAAGCTAGCGAAGAACAGCAGAGGGTGCCAAAATTGGATACAAATACACTGCATTGATCGACGTTCTATTGAGACAATACATGGGCATGGTACTTTGTATCTCCGTACTTTGACTAACCCAGTGGATACGTAGGTTTTGAGGCCACTTAAATTAATTTGACAAGAAAAATCTCCTCTATCGTGATAGAATCTTTAAATTATATGTAAAATAATAAATTGCGTATTTCTCATGTGCCAGTTTGTGTCGCGCACGCGATGGAAGTCTTGATATTTTATGATGAACGATTATACGTGTTTGACTAACTGACGACTGGCCTTTTTTCAGATTGGAGAAAATGTTCCTGTTTGATGATTACTGTCACAGTACTCTGCGCAGGATGTGTGGGATTTTTCATCGGCGTAATGCTCAGCGAATTGGGATACATTCACTTTCTATAGCAATCTTCGTCATTTTCATCAACAATGTTATTTACATGACGAGTACAAAAATTGTATTGGTAGAATTGTGTTGATGCCAAGTACGTCAGTATCGACGCACTATATGTACTGTAAATATTGGCAGTGAAATGTTGTCATGATATCTTGTGTGTTATGACGGTCAATGCATGTAAATTTGCGTTCAGATATGCGTGAAAGCCATTCTCACAGATATTCTTCAGTTTTTAAGTGTTACTCGGAGCAGTGTCGTGTCAAAATCCATATATCTGAACGTATGCTGAATATTTACAGTCACGTATGTGACGCAGATCAAAGTGAAAGTGCCTTTCACAATAAAACATGTATCGATACATTTAGAATACGGGGCGATAACGAAGATAAGAACTTTTAATAGCGCACTTCTCGCCGGGGCTACGCGAGCGAATAGACTATTCCTGTTTCAAATAAAATTCCATCGTGATGAGAACAACTTAACGAGCCCTCTTTGGGCAGAAATAACCTCATACATACTGCGGCAAATAAAGTCAAACCGCATGACTTGAATTTGACTTTGTTGGCCAAGGAGCGCATCAATCAGGCGTAAACAGTCTTTGGCCATTAGGAGCAGAGGGCGACGGCATTCACCAGCATCCATCATAAACTTTCGACGCCAGCCTGTTTAATACTAGCCCGAGGCACATTTGTTAAACACTGCCATGCAAACACGAAAGCGCAAGGCACCTACCAGTCTGAAGTTTGTTAAAGTGGTAGCTGTTTTGGACGCGGTGTGCGGGGAGCAACTTTCCCTTACTGTATGAAGCAAAATATTTGTTTTATAATAAAGGATAATTTGTTTCACAATAAAAAATAGGTTAAAATTTGAATGCAGTTCTTTTAAACGTTCATCTCATATACTCAATGAAAAAGATTTTCGTTATTTCTACGATAATTAAGACTACCGTTTTCCTTTATTTCACAGTAACTTTAGCAGTTTACCAAGAGTATCAGGTAGAGCTTTAGAAAGCAATCACAATCGATATATTTTTTGTTATTATCTCTTAAGCGCAAAATTAAAGTTGAGCACATTTCAAAGAGATTATTTCTGCTGTGGTTGCGAGGCTGATAGTAGCGGCTAATACGACTACGAGAGCTTTTGAGTACACATTTAATACGTGATTCGCAGAGCCTCCTTGATACACAATTCCACTTTAATAATGGCACTTTCCGAATCAAAGTGGATACTTTCTATATAGATTTAATTTGAATTTGCCCTGATCAATTCGGAACACATATTTCTGAATTCGACTGCGTCCTGTTTGATTTTGATAGTGCACTCTTTGGTTTACAAAGTGCCCTTTCTAAATTGGATATGGTATAAATGACGCGACTGACGTAATCATTGCACGGACAACATCAACAACATAGCGCGATCATTGCTGTTCGCCAGACGAAAGAGCGACGTCATCACGCCCGGTCATCGATCCGCCTGCAAATGCGCTAAACTCTTCTGACATCGGCCAATTTATGCACTGCCATATTGTATTAATTTATGATACCTTCTCACCCCGCCCTTACCACGCAACCGCCTTCCGATTCACAACTAAATCTCGTTTTAATTACCGTGAGTTTGCTGTTGCTTTCACAGCATGTTTTGCCAGACATCATGTCACACAAACATATTTCCAAATTATCATAGAAGCTGCGTTGCACAATAACAGACATGTTGTTGCGCGATACCATTGTAAAAAGGGAATTGTGTTTTGAAAATCCGTTTGGTATAAATTGTTACTTTTATAATACTCTTCGGCACTCTTTAAGCTAAAGATGATAGCAGAAAACTATAGACTAAAACTTCCAGGACTTTGTTTTATTTCTTTCATGATTTTTTCTATTTGCAATAAAACACATGTAATTTTTGTATTGAATACTTTTCAGAAAATATAATGAGATAAAATAATGAAAAAGCAAGAGTAAGTAAAAGATGCATCACAGTAGTGCCTATCCGAACAATTACTAACTTTGCAACCAACGATGAAAATGTCAGTTTCAATTGTATTTTCTTGCTGTCTGAGTAAAATAAAAGAACATGACAAAAATTTTTAAGTTGTTCCCACATAGTCACAATATACTAGATTTGATCAAATTTGCTTGCAAAATAGTTTACATAATCGGTGTTTCGAGGATTCGAAATTCAACCCTGCAAAAAAGTATGAGAATAATCCAACCATGCGCTGCCCATTTGGTAAGTTCAGCGAGTTTCTATCAATCGTCAAACTAATCATCGCAGATTCAAAAACTAAAATTAAAGATAGTGCTCTCGGGAAAGATGTGGAAATTTTCTCAAATAAATGTATAGCCTAGTGGTGTTTACTGCGAATCTTTTGGCATGGTGATGCATTTCGACTTTTGATTAAGATTAACAACTTTAGCTGAATCTGGCGCTGAGGCGTACAGTACCCTAAATTCTTACTTCATACACTGGTTTTCGTTACATTTGCAATCGTCTTTAATGCTTACGCATTACAATAGTTGTTATGAGGCGTTGGTTCTGGTTGATTTCAATGAACCAACACTAAATATCGCGTTTTGCAGCATTAAATACTATAACATCCGCTGATTGGCAGTTGTTTTGCAATCCTGTGTCTGTTTCATACAACTATATAAGTTATGGAGTCGCAAGTGCGGTGATTAGTCATTCGTTGCTTTCGATTATCTGACAAATCACTGTGCTTGTGGCTCCATTATTGCCATGATTGTCTGCATTTTTTGAATTACTCTCATCATTTTCGGAAAAATTACCGTGCACTTCAACAAATGCTACTCACTCCTCTTTCGGATTTATAGATGGTCCGCTGATTGTTTCACAAACCCTCAGCTTGTTGATTCTAGCTTCGCGGCTGCACTAAGATAGAATACGACCTCAGCGCAATCGAGACGATTGCATAGCCAATTTGCAGATGAAATACTTACTAGAACCGAAACATTTCAAAGCGGCACATATTTTAAACACACAACAAGATAGGGTATTTATTTATGTCTACTCAAATAAAGCCCACTAAGAACAGTTTATATTCAAGTAGAAATTTTTTGACAGTATTTGAGATTGCCTATAATGTCTGTCATCTTTTAATGTATCGAAATTTTTGCTGATATGGCACGTTTGGACTCTCACAACTGTTTACTAGCCTTATGATTGGTATGCACATGTCTAATAAGCTAATTCTCCATTATGCACGTCACTTATATTCTCACACTTTCCTGTTAACAATATTCCATTTTAGAGTAGTTGCGGTGCGTGGAATCTGCTATTATTAGATTGGTGTATTCCGTCTGTCAATTCTGCATCGGGCGTAAACATGGGTATCAATTTCAGTTTTAAGTGTCACCGGCCAGCCCTGAAAAGGCAAATCAATATGGATCTATGAAGACCGCTGAAGCACATAAAGCACTCTGGTACTATTCATATATAACTTTGTATTAGCGCAGGTTGTCTAAGAAGGTAGGCATTCTGTTAGCGCTGATAGTTGATGGAACTCTGCTTCGAATCTCTAATGTTGCAACGACGGTGTTCAATCGCGAAAGATGGTCAGTATGGAATGAATTTGTATGAAGCCTGCGTTAATATAATGTTGAACATTATACCTAGGGACGTTGGCAAACCCATATTGTAAACAGCATTTTTTCATTGCCAAAATTTAATTTACTAAAAATATCATTGATCAAATCTGTTTATGCAGATAAACTGTTCAATATCAAGAGAGATGAAGTCTCGTGCGCCATAAGCGATTCAGCAATGGTCGCTATAGAATGGTTGCTCGGTGAACCCTTTGCGTGCGCACTAAATAAGCGATTTCATGCGTGCAGTGGCCGAATCGGCGGTGTTTGCGCATCGCTCACATTGCGCAGTGTGACGAGGTCGTCGGGTGGGCTGGGGGAAGGGGCCGCGGGCAGTAGTGGACGGCGGCGCATTCGACGTCGAGTCCGGCGACGCCTGTCCTTGTCCGTGCGGTGATGCAACGCCGTTGCCGGATCAGACGCTACAACGGCCGCCTGCGACGGCGGACACGCAGCCGTCCTGTTGCTAGGCAACTTTCGACCGGTTCTGCGCAGCCCAGGCGTATTAGTATTTCCACGAAATGCCGTCGTCCGTAGAGGCGCACAAGGTGCGATCCGCGTTACTCTCTATGCTGTGTTATTAGTGCGAAACAAGTTCCTATTGGGCGCCGTCCAATGTATCCAACGTGACAAGCTTTCTTTTTGACAAATGCTCATTCGCTGCCAGCTGCAGTAGTCGTGTTCGCGTTCCGATTTTTTTCCTTCTTGCGTGCTTCCGATCGCGTATTGCAAGGCTGCTTTTACGCCTTCGTGCCTGCAATTCTCTATTTTTTAACCATTATTTTATATCAGGAGTGCTAAGCAAGCTCTGTCATCGTTTCGCCAAGGATGACGTACACAATGTATGCTCAACAAGATATTCCGAAAAACTACATGGTTCATTACAACAACAACAACAACAACAACAATGAACAGTTTATGTATGCATTGGAACCCATACAACCGGTGGATGAGCGATCAAGAACTGGCAGTAAGTTACAATTTTCCTACGTAATTAATGTTACCGCATATACATTTTGTGGCCATATTTTGTTATCTGAAGAAAATCTGTTATCTGCATTTTGCAGAAAAGTCACGTCATACCAATATGCTGGAAATGGCAATGTATGCAGAAATGAAAATTCTCTTCAATTAAACTCATATCCTTCTCTTAAAAACTGTTCCTTCGTCGCTAAATTTAGAGTCAATCGATAAAGAGTGTATCATCCATTTGAACTGTTTTCAATTTTTCAGGAGCGAGCAAGTTTGTGATGGCATTTGGCATCGCTGGCTGCTGCATCCTCTTTACAGCGTTTATTGCTTTCTTCATTATCATTCTGCTCAACGAACAGGGTTATATTAGGTAAGCAGGGTGTCCATTCAAATATAGGAAAAGACTTGGCTCACTAAGTTATTTTTCAACATAATGCCAGGTGGTGAGTAGGGAACGGCTCACCTCCTCATCAACTTTATCATACAATTATCCAATAAGCACACAAGGCACTGTTTAATTTTCAGTCATCTTGCTCTAACAAAGGGAATCTGATATAAAAATACTATATTTATTTCCATACAACGACAGTCTCGAGCGGAACACTTATCGTATTACTCGAATATTGATCCTATCGTAAAGGGGAGTACGAAGCTACGTCAATCCGCTTTAAAACAAACAGTGCGCGCGCCATTTTGTAAATAACGCATACCGAATCAATACAACAAAATCTATTAAAAAACTAATTTTGATCTGAAATAAGTAAATAATTATTCTCTTTAAAGTTATAACTTCACAATTGTTTATAGCCGTGCAATTTTATTAAATAATAGCAAAACGACATTTTAAAGTAATAATTAGCAATACAAGCGTGCAAAAAAACGCTCAAGCGACTCTTTCAATTTCAGATAACTAAAGACGACAGTGTAAATGTCGATTGTGTCGCTTAGCCGGCAATGCATCAACAGATCTGCATCGACGACAAATGCCAACCCCCTTGAACTTTAATAATACATGAGAATTCGATACTTTTGGTGCAACTAAAGTTAAATTGTATTCATTTAATCGATTTGAAACATTGAAGTGCTATAACGGATGGGGCAATTCATTCACTGACTTTTAAACGATTGTCTGTACATACGATAGCTATTTGATCAGATACTTCTGTGGTGAGATTATTCTTAGTTTTAGTTTCGAGATGATTATTGTAACTTTTGTTCGCTCTTGTTTTATTTACGATGTGCACACCCATGTGTTGTCTTTAGTTTTAATTATTATTATGGTAATTTAATTCATAGTACAAGTGCATGAATTTACAAAGTGCTCCCCAAAGCGAGGACTGAATCCGTGGATGTGATTTCTCTACACCATTGGGCATGACGAAGAAATGCCGCGAATTTCGATCTGGAAATTTATTGCGTTGTGAACGTCTCGACCGTCTTGAGCGATTTCATATTCTTATGAAATTGTTGAGCGCGTTATAATCATTGGTGCAAGGCTGCTGAATGAAATTGTGCTAAATTGTTTATATCGTTGTACCTGTGCTGCGCGAAGAACGAATATAATATCATCAGTCTGTTAAACTACATAGTGCTTATGATGAGTCAATGTTTGAGTCAGTAACTTGTCCGCTCTTGCTGTTTCTTCGAGCCAGTCGATTTGCATCGCCAAAAACAAGATAAACGTTCCGGTACAACTGTCGAAATGAACTCGTAAAATAAACGTGAAAATTATGCGTTAAAATTTCCACATATCGATCGCACGCGAGCTTCGCAGCAAATTTTCCAGGCGAACAAAGCAGGTGCGTTATGATGTGTTGCCTCACCTGGCGCAGTCAAGGCTGAACGTGCCGACAACGATCGATGACCCCAATCGCATCCGACCGGTTCCCGCTCTCCCGCATCGAGGCCAGTTTGCATTATATTTCCTTCGCGGCGGCGGCCGCCTCGCGCGTTCCCTGTCCCGTCCCCCTGGTGCGCATCGACGTGCGTTCTGCGTTGCTCCGTTCAGTCGTCTTAAAGAAACAAGTTTCTATTCAACACTACCAGTCGCATTGGCCACCGCTACGTACATGCGAGTTTGTGCGTTGCGTTGCGCACCAATAAATCGACTGGTAACTGTCCGACGCTAAGCGCTTGCCGCCTCACTGTCGCATTCGTTTTTGTTACTGCCCAGTCTTCTGATTGTTCTAGAAGATTTGCAAGATTTTCTTCGTTCTTCCACTAAAATAATTGGCTCAACAGGTTGCTTCAATTGCTGGCTACAATATTTGACGATTTATTGCCGCTGAAAATGATCACAGTGTACACTGAGCAGGATGTGCCGAAAAATTATATGAGTCGCCAGTATCAACCGAGCAACAATGGTCACCAATATCAAACGGGTAACAACGGCTACCAGATTCAACAGCAGTATGTTTACGATACTGGCATGATGCCCGCACAGCAAGAAGAGCCGAACACCAGCAGTAAGTTGATTAACAAATCCTCATTGCTTTCTTTTCATGCCGGTATGGCAACAATTTCCTGAATATTTTTGCAACATTCAGGGAGCTTTGAAACACAGCACTTTCAGAAATATTGTTATGACCTCAAAGTTTGAGTGAAGTGGCTCATTTTGAAACAAAATTGCAGCATCAAATGCAAAACTATCATGATGAATACCGAACCTTCAAAGTTGGAAATTTGTTTCAAAATCATGGCTGAATATCGCGAAGGGTGCAAGAAAGACGACTCTTTCATAGCACTCTTCACACCGTTTTTCATAAATAATGGCACAAGGACGCGATAGACATTCGAAAATTTGGAAAAGCGTAATTGTCTTCGGCCTTTAAATAGAGCCAAAATTATTAGTCCCCGCATCACATTAATACCTGCAGTTTACTTCCAACCAATTCTAGTGATGATGCACGTTTAAGTATGAAAATTAGTGCAACAGATTGAAAATAACTGAATAGTTTTTATAGCGCACATCGTAAATAGTTTCGTTAACATTTCTGACTGACATCCATGACAACTTGTTTTCTGCTTTTAGAAGGACGCAAGTTCGTGATAATTTTTGGAGCGGCTGGATGCTGCATCCTTGTAACTCTCGTTGCGATATTCGTTCTCATGGTTATCCTCAACAACTGGGGCTATCTTAGGTAAGTTATTGCAAATATCACGCTCGTTGAGCCAATGCCGAGGCCGGCAACGCGGTTTATTTAGAAAGCTAGTTCGACTGGTTTTTCAAATCGTTGGTATAATTTGAAGGATCATAGCTGTCTCGCTCTGAAGCAAATATTTTAATGATGGATTCATGTGTAAAATAATCAGGACCGTCCCTGTAGCGATGGAAGTAGCAGACATGGGCACGAATTTGAACTTTGGGGACGTACTCCAAGAATTTTCACTCACAAAATTGACTAGCTGCATACTTTTAAATAGTCATCAAATATTTCATGCAAGAGTGCATATGTTTGCATGTCATCAGAAAAAGTTTACCATAACTTTTGTACCGCTTAAAATAAAATTTCTTTGAGGGTGTATGCTCCAATACCCCGCACCGCCCATCGAAGTAGCTAGTGATAGAGGAGCACTTCAGTTTGTGATCAAATAGCATTACCGATAGGCAGCTGAGCGAGCGCTGTCAGTTATTTCCTATATTTTCCATTTATCTGTCCATTTTGCAGATAGTGCTGAAGAACATCGACAAGCGATCTAAACAACTTGGCATACGAACGACTAAACAATTTGTTAATCTTCATTATTCTTGTTGCGAAATACGCCGGCCGACGCAACTAATTGGCATTTCAGAAATGGTGCGAACAATAATGACAACGACTTGTAAAACGTGTACAACGCGTGTTTTTGTACATATACGTAAACTTTCGAACAGGTCGAGTGACCGCGTCGCACAGTGCAAGCAAACATCGTGACGTGACGTAATTGTCACAGTGCAGTGTATAGACAGCCTTTAGCCGCTCTTTAACACCCATTCGGCTCATATGTTTAGAGTTCGTTTGCAGACGTTATATTTCCATTCCTCTCTCATATAGTTGTCATAGGTAAAAAACACCATTCTAATCACTAGAAAAAAAACTGGCATTACTGGAAGAGAGAGGTGTGTAACTCTTTCGAGGTCAAATGCATTAGCAAACTTTTCCGTGAAGGGGTTATTAATTATTTTTGCCATGCAGCAAGTGAGATTTCGAAGTTGAAGGAAGTGGGTAAAGGAGGGTTTGGGTTGTTGGAGGGGTGGCGCGATCCGTTTGAAGTAGTGAGGCGGTCCGCAAACACCGACGCATCAAAGTCGGCAAAAGTCACGTGACGTACACGACGTAACACGAACAAACTATACTTCAGAAAAAAGTGTGTAACGACGACGCAAGAAAAAACATTTATGACCAATACAGATGCGCATTGAACAACATAAGTAAACAAATCACAAAAACACTATCGCAGTTTCTGATGAATGTGTCAAAATATGGCAGCAGTAAAAACCATGATAACAGATTTATTAAGCATGAGCAAGATAGTGATTTAGTAGTTATCGCCGGCCATCTTCAATCTTTGTAAGAGGAGTTCGTTCTCCTGCCGCACCTGACAAAAATCGTTAACGAGTCGTTCGAGATTCGTGTCCGTCGACTTCTGCGATTCCGTTTCGATCTGCAAAAGAGAGCAAAGCGCATTAGCCAACAATGTCGATGCAGACAACTCTGCTACTCCGGAAAAATTGATCACGAGACAGAGCGGTAACCAGTTGAAAATCGTATGGCCAAATTTCGCGCTCGGCTTTTGGCGTCTTTTAGTGCTTTCTATCGCGACAAAGTGAGCTACTTGGGCAGGAGTGTCGCACACTCGCCACTCCATTTGTCGCACAGTCGTTACCAATGAAGGGCACCGTGCAAAAAACACCTGTCAATACTCAATACGCGTCACGCTACATTACACTATCACACTACATTGGCGCACTCCCAAGGTCTCTTATTAGCTGACCACTCGGCGGGCGGTGAGCTGGTGAGTGTGCGACAGTATTTGCGTTCTATCATCAGTTCAACAAATTTACACCGCAAATGTGCGATTGGAGGAGAATATCGTAAAATATTCTTCAGCGCCAAGAATTCTTAGCTTCGATCTCGCCGCGACAAAGATTAAACAAGACACAAAACGAGTCGCTAATGCTAACTCCCGCTGTGTAGCTCGACGCTGCGGTATACTTGAAGAAAAAGCAAGTAGAGTGGAAATCGTTTCTACAGGAAAATGGGGACTGGCAGATTTTGAACCGATAAGCTATTTCCATTGTGAAAGAATTTCGCCCCATACAAAACATTGAAGGTTGAAAATGAGAGACCGGACAAGCTTGGTCGTTATAAATGATTTCTACTGTATAGGAACTGGAGGGAGAATAGAGGACGAGGGTAAGTGGGCGTCAATAAGACGATCGTGACCGACCTGATCTTGCAGTTCCTCGAGCTCCCTCGACAAATGCCCCGTATCCTCAACGGCAGCGACCAATTGACCACACGTCTCGTGCATATTCACCAACAGACGATATGCCCGTTGAAGTATTTCATCCTTTTGCGCGTCCTAAAGCGAATTCCATTCAAAGTCAACATCATTCAACCGCGTATTTCTTTTAAAAATATAAAATAATTATGAAGACACTACTAAAGTTAGTTTTTTAGCTCTTATTCTATGCGACAAAAGTTAGAAAAGGTATTTCAAATTTATTTGATATTGTATTCGCAGTTTTATGCTGATAAAGATTATTTGGAAGTAAATACTTAAATTTTAAGTTTGGTTGCTGCAATAACGAAAATTTCACGTGCTAAGAGCAAAATTTAAACCATATGATGCGGGCAAATGCACAGCCGAACCTTTTCGCGACCAACAGTTTATCAAGTTAAGAAATTTTGAGTACAAAACTCTAAATAAGCACTAACTGAACATTTGAAATAAACTTCTGCTTATTAACTTTCTGAAAAATCGCATCAGTTAAAGGCAATCCATAATCCGTAAAGCATTAGCGTGCAGTCTTTACAAGAAATTATAGATCGAACAAACTTTGTATAATCGTTCTTCGGCCGCAGTGAACGTACGCTCCAAATTTCCAGTCAACATATTGATTTCTTTCTGTACAGTACGATTGTCATCCAGTACCTTAAAGTATTCTCATCTCAATAGCGTATCAAATGCGAGCGTCGACATGTTGATTTCAAATTAATCGGCTAGCAAAGAGGTCATTTCATGTCTCCCAGCAGGCTCAAAGACGACGTCTTTATGACCTCGGAATAGTGCTATATAATCATGGAATCACGCGATCGTAACTCGCTGAAGAGTATCTTATTTGGAATTTCCCGCACGTCGCAATAAATTTGGAATTTCCGTCGCAGTTTGGATCAAAACAATGTCTGCTTGCTAATCACTGAAATACAGTACCGCGTCGAGAAATGACGGCATACTTGAGGTATTTCGCAATTGCCGTCGGCTCAGAATGCCGAGAAGCACACGATCTTTCAAAGGAAATAACATACAGAAACATGGCATAAAATTTGAGCAAAAACCAACCCGATCGATTTCCTCCCGCTGCTTTCTAACGCTGGCGACGATCTCGAGAATTCGCTTCGTGTAAGCCGAACGGCTCAGACCCTTGCCCATTTTCTCAAGCTCTTTTTGCTGAAAATGTACAATTGAAGTTTAAATGCAAGGTAATTTCATCGCATATGATCATTTTTGCATTGGAATTCGTCATCTCTGCATTCAGTTTGAACACAGTGTCAGCAAATTTGAATCCAAAAGTGTCGAGCTAAGATGAAAGATGCTGTAATAAAAGCAATATTCAGTTGCTCTTCAAAGTATGGTATAAACCAAAAAATTTGGTTTTCTGTCTACCAATATTAATAAAAAGCGCTGTAGTGCGCGTAAGAGTAAATTCAAGCCATGTTTTTCAAAGAGATAAATGAGGACATTGACCCGTAAACAATACGCTTCAACTTTTCTTGATATCAAGTTGTTCTTTTTCGATACATTTCATGTTTTGTCGCAATTTTACGAAATTAAAATTAAAATTCGGCCATCGAGAAGTAAATGAGAAATGCTAACCAGCTGACCGACGAACACCTTTTTCGTCTCCATTTCTTCGTCGATTTGTCCACACTTTTCTCGCATTCCCACTGCTTCGGCCATCATACGCTGTACGCCATCCTAAAATAATCCTATTTCGAGTATGTTCAATCAAATATCTTCACTTATCACTGAAAAATTGAGCGAAGAAAGCGCGAGAAAAGGCAATATACCCATTAACATATATAGAAGGTATGAATGCAAGCTATTCGCGCCAGTTTGCGTTACGGTATGTCGAGAAAGCGGTTTGTCTCGGGAAATGGTAGTTTTATTTATATATGCACATTTTCATCCTGTTTTGCCAAGAAATGCGCTAACACAATATAAAATAATCGACAGATACTGTGGGACAAAAACACAATTGAAAGCGCCGTTTTCATACTTGGCGCGTCCGTAGCGCGCAACCGAGCTGTCATTACTGCTTGCTTACTTAAAAGTTTCATTACTTAAAATGCACACTTGTTTTTCTAATAATTAGCTAATAGGCTAAAAATGGAATCTTCTAAATCCACGCTAAAACTAGATCAAGGCGCAGATTCTCAACCGCGTCGCCCGAAAATGAATAGTTTGCATATCTCACATAAGTTATCGCATTTACTGTTTAAAGCAGCAGTCGAACTTATGACTTTGTCATAAGTTTAAGGATGTACGCGCAGGTCTTATTTCGGTGGGGATGACTGTACACGGGGCTCACGTGCATAGCAACGAACAACCATATGCTGGATAAAATTAAAAAAGCTAAGAAAAATGAACACAAAACTGACAGTCTGACGCAATCGTTGTCGAAGTTCTTGAATGTGCTGTTGCTTGGGAATACGCACTTCGTCCCACTTTGCCTCCAAGTCCGCCAGTCGCTGTTCGCTTTCGGTAGTAAACTTCTGCAATTCAAGTAAGTTCAGTAAATTTCAGGTAAATTTGAATTTCGATCGAGCTGCTGAGTACATTGCAAATATTAGGTTGCCAAATGTGCAACTATAAAAATGTACAATGACTGTAGATGCGATAGAAATTAGATGAAAAAATATTAATTTTAAAATGATGCAAATGGTATAATAACCGATTTTATCACAGAACGTAATAATATTCACGGGAGTGTACGCCGTAATCGCTGGTAAAGAAGCTCCTCATCTGACAAAACTATTTTATGAAAAAGGAAAAGCGAGCTCATTGTGCTTAAAGATGCTGCTTTTCTCTGTGGATTTCTTGCGTATGTTCAAACATTCCCCTCAAAATATATTTTAAAATGCAGCCTTTATAAATAGACGGAATGAAAACATTTTCAAGAAATCCTTGAAATGTCTAAACTGAAGAATGGCTCATTACTATCCCTTAATTCCTCTGAGAGCGTGCACTATTTAACCGCAATGCTACTCGCAACAATCCGTAGACTTGATATGTAGCCCACTTTCAGCGGATACAAGAGAGAAGAGAGTAATTTATGCGCCTCTTATCGCGACGAGACCCAATTACGCGCGAAATGCATTTTATAATTGTAGAAGTGAACGAGAGCGCTACCTGAAGCCGTTGCAGACTGCCGTCTGGATCGTTGAGAAGGGCGCCAAATCGACTCTCCGACTGCTGCATTTGCGACTGTTTCGATTGGATCGTCTTCTCGCTTGCGATTCGAGCGGCGCGCAACTGAAATTACAGTGATTTGAATAACCTTGCACAATTATACTCGCAATTTTCCTTCAGTAACATAACGAGTATATTCTCCCACAATGCGGTTTTCAAACTTCGCGCCATAATAAAGCTGCCAATGCAGCGCCAAACGCCAGATTTAACTTACTTCCCTCTCCTCTTGTCTCAGCTGGTCGACACGGTTGCGCATCTCCGCCGCCTGATCGAGCAGAGTCTCCAGCTTCGTCTTCAGTTCTTCGATAAGTTCGTTCTCGGCCGACTTTCCCTGCAGATCAGGCTTGGGCGAAAGCGCCGGTTTCGAAGCCAGCGGTTTCGGAGCCAGCGGCGGTCGAGAGCGCATCGTCGACTCGCTCCTATGCAGCAAGCTCTCCAACAACGCTGCGCTCAACCCATATGTGATACGGTCGAGCGACAACAAGGAGGAATTCGCTTCGAGAACCGTCGCTGGAATGTCACGATTTGGAATGGACAGCTTGCCCTCCAGCCACAGTCCCGGATGCGCGTGAAAGGCGGTATCCTCGGACCAATCCTGAAAGGAGCGGCAAATTTAAACCCAAAAGCGATGAATAAAGTCTCGATTGCGCAGCTGAAACGGGGGGAAGCGAGTGATCAATAATATAACGGCTATCCTAACATTTCAATAAATATGACATCAACATAAACTGCAGTGGAGAACTGCGCAACTAAAAGACGTTTTATTTTTCACCCAAGGCAGCTCACAATTTGTATATTTCATTAACACTCCAATAAGAGCTTGAGTATCTCGGTTGCGCTTAAAACTTCATTCTGGAATGATAAGCATTTCAGTTCGCTTATTGCACAAACGCATGTAAATGAAAAGTTAACTAACCTCGTCAGGACACCAAAAACGACCATCCCATTGAAGGCGTAGTCGGCGGCAGAACGCGGGGGTCCACAATGCGTCGAGGTCCTGCTTCAGTTGATGCGATGCCTCCCGTTTCAGACTGTCCAATGGAGCTGTAACAGATAATTAAGCCGTTACAATTATTCTCAGTCATTACCGTTTTTTTGCTTTCTATTTTCAAAGCGCTCGAAAATATAAGTACTAGTATATTTACCCTGAAGAATAATATTTAATTAATATTTTTAAAGTACTAAAGTTCATAAAAAGGTGATTAAGTCTAATAATAAACTTGATGAAGAGGTGATTGATCTGTCAAAAGAGATCTGTAAAGACTAGCTGGCCACGGCTGATCAGGGTTTGTACTAAAGTGCGATGAGATGTCTAATACTCAGTCGACGGAGTTTTTTAATTTTAAAAGTTTTCTCTTAATTTAATTAAAATTCTGCGCCTGATAGGCACTGCAGTTTTTTACGCTCGTTTTAATGATACCCTGATAATAATTTTATACTACCTAGCTATAGCCCCAGCTCTACCACCAGTTTTAGTATGGAGGCCCTTTTTTCTCCTTTTTGCTTTTTCGATTCAATTCGAGTTCAAATTCAGCACTCGGTGGCCCCTGCAATATTAAATTTGGAATCGAACGCTATTTTTACTTTATATTGACATTTATTTATTGCTGAGTATTTTGAACCACCAGTAAGTTCGCTGCTGTTAACCGTCTGATCAGCCGTGTGGCGGAAAAGGGCGTTTAGTTCGCAAAAATGTCATTCGCACATCAAACTGATGCGCCAGCCGCAGGTTGCCAAGTCAAGCGCGCGCAGATATCATTCATCAATCATGCAACTTGCACCAGAGCCTCGATGCAGAACCCACCCGCTTTCCATCTATTAAGCCTCAGCAACTCTTTCGCCACTTCTGACATTACTACTTCAAAGGGTAAGTTTGTTCTTCCTCTTTTGCCCGCAGGTGCTTTCGTAGGCAAAAACGAAGAAAAATTAAATCAACAATTACGCAGTATTGTATCCCAATTCCTCAATATTTACACATGATTACACCATCTTCGCATTCAATTCAAATCCAAAATTGAATGCGGAAGTGACGAACTATGGTGAAATATCGTATAGTATATAAATCAAAAGCAAAATGAATAGAAGGAGAAATTTCAGGACAGCGAAGTACTGTCAGTTGAGAGAGTATGAAGCAGAAGCTGTGCTATAGAGTGCTATTAGTGGTGGCGGTTCTCATTGGACTAGTTCAAGACGCAAATGGTCGATTGCCTTTGAGCTCACTTCCGAATTCTGTAGTGACAGAAAAAATATCGCCACGTAAACCACCCCCGACGCGTACACTGTGGCCTAACCTAAAATCTGGATACTTGGAAATCAGCAATCCCCTCTGGCACATTCTTTCTCGGGCTTCCAAACTTCTCTTGCGCACTGAACGCGTTACTGACGAAAGTAAGTTTACTGTTTATCGATTGCTTTGCTGCTTAATGTAAAAAGTTTATGCATACTGTTAAATTAAAATTTCGCGTTCTTTAAGAAATTGAATGCGAGTAAGTTTGTCGGGCTTGTTTGACTTCAACTCATAGTTTGCTCACTCCTTAAATTACACAAATCAATCATTTGATAAATGAATCAGTTGCGAGAGTCAAGTTCAAAGTTGATGTACTCTATCTGTAATTAATCCAAATTAAAAGGGCTTAATGTGGTGTAGATTCGTTTCTAATAGCTTTTTAAGTAAAATTACCTCAAACTCATTAACGTTAATCGAGGAGATGCTTGTAAAACAAGGAGTTTACACAAGCAAAAGCGTAAATATAGCGCAACGAAATTTCTGGCCGGCCGTCAATTCGATTATGATTATTCTCATAGTGATTTTGCAGTGAAGCAGTAAATAAGTCCACTTCGACGCGTGATATCGTCGCCTCCGGATCGCATACCGTATCCACGTTTTCAACCTTATTGGCAGCCAAGTGGAGGCGACGACAAGTGATCAAAATTAAACTGTGTTCTACTTGCAAAATAACAAATGTCATTTGGTATGCTAGGCATGATATTTGCTTGTTAGATCAAATTAATTTTTCAAAACAATCCGAAAGGATCTTGACAAAGTGTCCCTTATAGAGGATAGAGTAGAATCCTGCTATAAGAGATACTTTTCAATTCCCTCTGTGTTCTCTTATAACCAGGTTGGACTTTTTGTGAAGGGTGTGACTAAATCAGGCGATAATATGCGAAACGTAGGAGAAACATGCGTGACTCTGAGAGCATAAACAGGAATATAACGACTCACACAAGTCCTTGTGCTGCTCGCCAATCGTCTCTTTGGGTAACTTCTCAATAAGGAAGATGAATAGACGCCGAATTTCCGCCGTGTTGCCGTACAAAAGCGTTTGATAACCGACTTCCACTTTATATCCGAGCGCCTAGAAAATGACCGCATTTTCTCGGAAATACCATATTTTCGGAAATAGTGGCACTGTGCCACAATTGTTTCAATCACTCGCTATCCTGTGCCACTATTATTTCAACCTCCTGCTGAACCTATGTTATCATCACTAAGACACGGAAAATGGTCTTTTTTAGGAGAAATTTTTATGAAATCCGAGACGATATGGAGAATTCATAGTGTAGAAGAAGCAGCGAACAAATACCCGGTAAATTCTGCTGTATCTATAGGGGCGTGGTTATCGGTAATGCAGCCGAGTACGAAGAAATCTGCCCTTAATTTCGTGTTCTACGAAATATAATGGCACATGTGCCACTATTTCCGCGTGTGCCATTATATCCGAAAATACGGTAAATGACCATAAGATTAACTTTCAAATGGTATTATAGCTGTTTTGAGGGATATATTTAAGCGTGGGGTGTTATAAATGCACATTACGCCTACGTTTACAAGAAATACACGTTCATTGGCACTTTCATTATTTCTTGAATAAAGGTTTCAAGAGATAACGTATTATCCTAGAAAAACGACATTTTGTTTGCTGCGGCAGAGGGTGCACACAATAATTTCCAATGATATCCGCTGATGTTCAAAGGGGCCACTTTGCATTGCAAATTGAAAAACAAAAGAAGCAAACAGAACAACTAAAAACAGCTACCTTGATTGCATCAGCGATGTTAGTGGCGGTGCGGAATTTGGCCGTCATGTTACCAGGAAGCTTTAGAGAGGGAATGGTGGCTTTTGTGGCCGGGTCGCAGGCCCACAGGCACCGGACAACTCCTTCGATGACGTGATCAGACGTGAAAGACTTCAATCCAACGATTTCGTCATCAAAAAACGAGCTGCAAGCAAAAAATAAGCATAAAGAGAACAGCTATTTCAGCTCATCCATCAATATATTGATAGCAAAATCGAGACCCATTATTTTACTTGACAATAGAAGTATTGCTTATAAATTTATTCTCTTAAGTTGTCTATGAAATTATGCGATGGCCGCTTATGTAAAAAAATCAGTGTTTTTCATTTACCATCCAATATCCTTCAGAGCACCGTTGATGAGATTGTCCACTTCGTCCATTTTTTGCAATACTTATTGCACTCTTGGAATCGGTTCCGGTTAGGATAGAGTCGACGACGTCGAGGTTGGAAGCGGCGAACAAGCGGTTGATGCGTGAAGAACTCGACGACCGCTCACCGTAACATTTGCTTTATCCTGAATCAATGTAGCGTCGGGAGTTCACTTCGCTCTCTAACTCAATAGTTATTACCGCCGGATGTTTAATATAATCAGAAACAGAAATTGAGCTATGAACCGCATTTTTTCAAATGGTATAGACGCATCCGTACCCAAGTTTTTGAGTAAGCATCAGTTCATTGCAAATTCACTGTTAACAGTTCCACAAGCGATATCAGATCCCTCAATTTCTAATGAAAATGAGTGTCAAAACAATATCCATGTGTCACATGTTAGTAATCCTCATCAGCTTGAATACGCTGTTTGTTATCTTTTGTCTGTACCACAAGCAAAACTATCAATGTCTTTCAAGAAAAACCCCAAATAATCATTTGCTTCTATGAGAAGCGCACATAAAATTTCCTTTACTCCTATCAAAAAATAAAAAGATTTAAAGAAAGTACTTATACTGAAACCGACTGTCAGTTAATACGGCCTATCAATAACTTCACTTCGGAAGCATGTGCACGAGTTCGATTGCGCGCGTATCGTTGTGGGACCGAGTCGTATATCACGAAAACAACGTAGGAAGGACGAATTAGCATCGAGAAATTTAAATTTTTCGCTTTAACGTTGTCGTTGCGAGACCGAAACTTTATTTTTATTACCGGTAATCATGAGCAAAGGTTGACCAATTTTTATTAATTTATGCGCGATGACCGCTGGATGTCCTGCCCTGTCCTAGGGAGTTGTTGTAAATCATGAGATCAAGTTATTCGTATTACTAACCTTGGTTTCTGCAAAGCAAAATACAATGCTGCAATAACGCGGTCAGCACACATCTCTCAGCGCCAATGCCGTAAGCGCATTGTATGGCGTGAATAGAAATCAATGTTTGAACAACTTAATGAAACCGTTCT
>NIUQ01001987.1:0-25646 GCA_002796945.1 Plectus sambesii
CGCTCGGGATAAATGCGCTGATCGTTCAAGTCAACACGGACGCCACAGCGGGAATGTTTAACGGGGTTTGCACGTGTACTACCGACCGCGCAAGGGCAACAAAGTAAGATATCGCACCAGACGGTGTCTGTCCCGGACGGGCGGTCGATTGCCGTTTCGCCGCTGATCGCTACATTCGTGTGCGCCGTTCTGCATTGCTGTGTAACTATCTATCTATCCCCCGTCCCGCTTCCGCCATGAAGATTGGATTTATCGGCGCCGGCAAAATGGCCCAGGCCTTGGTCAGAGGCATGCTCGCCTCCGGTAACTCACCTTCTTCACCTCATCCATTTCAACCGCAAAACTTTCCGCAGGTCGCTTCTCCCCCGAATGCCTCATCGCCAGCTCTCCCAAGCGAGACGAGCCCCTCTTGAACGACATGAAAGTAATTCTCTGATTGATCGATGGATCCGCCTCAATTGATCCTATTTTCTACAGAAATTGGGCATCCAAACCACCAACGACAATGTCGAGGTCACGCACAAAAGTGACGTCATCTTCTTGGCCGTAAAGCCGCCGCTCGTGCGCACCGTCGCAGCCGAAGTTGCGCCATCGCTGTCCAAAGACAAGTTGGTGGTGTCGATCGCGCTGGGTATCACGATCAGAAGCATCGAATCGGTTCAGTATCTAATTGCCGCTGCGAGGGATGTAAGCGATTAAAGCGCCGCTTTAGCTGCTGCCAACCAAAGCCCGAGTCGTTCGAGTCATGCCGAACACCCCGGCGGTCGTTCGCGCCGGCGCCTCCGCCTACAGTATCGGCTCCGCTTGTCACGAGGGCGACTCCGACATCGTCTACGACATTCTGTCCACCGTCGGCTACGCTGTCGAAGTGCCGGAATCTCTGGTCGACCCCGTCACCGGCCTCAGCGGCTCCGGACCATCATACGTATCACTGCCGATTACAATCGACAATCACTGACCAACGTCTTCAGATGTTCTGCGCAATCGAAGCACTCTCAGACGGTGGAGTAAAGATGGGCTTGCCCCGCGCGCTCGCTCTCAAGCTGGCGGCTCACACATTGCTGGTTTGTTGCATGCAATCGCAAGTGAGGTTTTGTTCCCCCAAGAGGAAGGTGTTGCAGGGCGCCGCGAAGATGGTCTTGGAGACGGGTCAGCATCCGGCGGCGCTCAAGGACGACGTACAGAGTCCATCGGGAAGCTCGATTTACGCCATGCATCACTTGGAGAAGAGCGCCTTCAGAGGCATTCTCATTGACGCCGTCGAAGCCGCGTGTAACCGCTCCAAAGACACCGGCGACACTGCGAAACAATCCGAGTATCGAAATCTAGATCTGTGATAACTTTCACCGCTTGCAAGCACCGCCCCTTTTCCATCACCTACACCACTTTGTTTCTGTCAGCACGCTCATCGCTTCGCTGTCCAACCACCATAACCAAATCGGACTGCAAATCTTTCGTGCAACCCTTTTGCTTGCGAAATGCGAACTGCAACCGTCGCTTGGGTGACGCAATTGAGTGTTGTGCATTTACAGGAATCTTCGATACCACATTACTGACATATCCTTCCAACACGGCTATCGAACTGCACCTTCGCAGCCAGTCGATGAGGCAAATCCGGATGGCAAATATTAATATTTTTATTTGATGTTATTGTTGCTTGCATAAACGAAAAGGGGTCTCAGAACGAACACCATGCACAGTACTTTAAAAATTCACGTAATCTGGTCATTCGTCCGGTTGCCGTCGAAATTGTTGAATCGCTCAAAAACATTAGAAATAAGGCAGTAGAACCAACGTTAAACAATGGTGAACGACGAAGCGGTAGAAGATCTCGATGGAGATGAATCGACATCTTCACCTCTTGAAGAATTGCTCAAGGTTCATAGAAAAGAAAAAAAGGACCTCCTTGGTTTGTGTGTTCACTTTTTCCTAATGGCACAAGAGGGCCGAGTGCATGCCATCAATCACTTTCATGAAAACACATAGAGGATTTTTATTTCATTTGCTAAAATCAAACACTGTACCGCACGACGCAGCTCAAAGTTTTCATGAAGAGCTGAAAAATGGAAACATTCGGTCAATGTCCGAAACAAACTTAATGATATCACTGTGCTCTTCATGTATTCTTATGTTTTAGCGAAGATCACAAGCATGAAGCACTCGGTAGCAAAAGGTGATAAAAAGCGAAAGAAAGATGTAGCAGCGGAGACTGAGGAAATGGAAAAGCAGTTAAAGCTGAGACACGAGGCAGAAGTGAGCGCGCTTCAAAAGGACGAAAAATCGGCTAGTTTCTCGTTGCTTACTTAGCTTTATTTATTTAACCGTTTCCTTTTAGTCCGAATCGTCGGTTCCAAGTCAACCGTTGGAAGCTCTTGAAATTGCTGATGAATCCAAGTCTCAGCGAGTTTCGAAAGCTCAGAAGAGACGAGTGAGGATCTCAATATTTCATTCTGTTTTTTTCGTTTATATATGTGACTGATTAGCTTTGGATTCGGGATTGAAAATCGGGTTTCCAGAAAAGAAATGGGGTTTCGGAAATTCTGCGTTCGAGAGCGCATGAGTCCACTTTTCTCAAGTTTCTAAGCCTTGAAGCTCTGTGAATCCAACTCTACGACTAATCTTGCAGGAGAAGAAAGACTTGCAAGCCAAACAACACAGTCAGGCAGTCAGCGAAGACGCTGTGAACGCCAAGTCGGCTCCGAGAAATATCGAGATGGCTGCTTTGGCTCAACGATTGGCGACTAAAAATATGCAAATTCACGATATTCCCGCCGATGGCGACTGTCTCTACAATGCCATAGCTCATCAATTGTGTCAGCTGGGCGTTCCGGTAATTCTGCTTTTATGGAGACACTTGCTTCTAGGGGGAATATCTTATCTGATGATGTTTCAGTTTAAATATCCCTTCATCTTGTAGAAAAGCCATTCATAGAGTTTCCATCACAACCACCGCTTTGTCATATCTTTTTCTGTTAACCTGTGAATGACTACTGAAAGTTGCAAATAATGAACATACTCAAAAATTCTTTGTCAATAGCAGTGTGTCTAAAGCAATAGCGTATCTCTGAATTAGATTGCGAGCGTATCGTTGTTGCAATAACTTTACTTTCTTCCTACTAATGACGAAACTACTAGTGTATAACGGCGTGCATATAATAAATAATGGCTATAAATAATAACTATAAATAGCTAGGAGAACTCTACGAAATAATTGGGTGTATTTTTCAGTCAATTGGTGACGAAATGCGCAAAAAGGCGGCGGATTACATTCGATACAGGAAAGACGAATTTCTTCCATTTCTCACCGATGACAACGGCGACATGCTGGCGGAAGGAAAGTTTTCGGCTTACTGCGACGCTGTGCAAGGCGCTAGCAAGGGCGAGAACGGCGGTGCGTGGGGCGGCGAACCCGAGGTACTGTTTCTTCAATTATCGATTACCTTCTCTTGCTGAACGTTTGTTTTTAATTTTAAATAGATTTCACGATTTTTCTGCTTCAAAATGCGCCACAAAGATACGACTTGTTAACATTATCGAATAGGCAATAATCCTCTCTTTTGCATGCATTTTGAAACTAAAATTCTGGAGTCTTTTTAACTATAAACATGCCCTGATTGTTGGCGGAGTAACTTGACTCTAGCATATGGTATTTTTCAAAGTAATATACATTCTGTAAGCACTTTTTGTTCGGAAAGGCGCGAATGCAAGCCATGTCTGTTATGTGTTCACACATACATGTTGCGCGCCGTATGGCCACGCTGTCAACGCTATATTGTGGACCATATTTCTAGCTTCATGTCATTTGACCTTTGGTCATACTCGCACTGCTACTGACAGTTTGAATTAGTGACGAGCTCTGCTCAAGAAGAATGGAACTGAATGAGATTGGTTTCAGATTCGAGCGTTGAGCATGTCGCTCAAGCGACCGATCGAAGTCTTGCAAGCGAACGCCCCAAATATTGTTTCCGGCGCTGAATTCGACTCTGAGCCCATCCAAATAACGTGAGTGAACTTCAAACTGAGCTGTAATTCGAAGAGACATGACGGTCATTTCAGTTATCACCGACACGCTTACGGGCTCGGAGAGCACTACAACTCGACAGCGCCTCTGGAGAAATCTGTCAACAGTGATTCTGATGCATAGTGATCTAATATTTTGTGCGCAATTGTTCTCTTGACTAGCTTACGCCTTTTTTGCTGACCATTCAGTTCAATCGTAAAATTGCTTTCATATCAGTCATCTCCACTGAACGAAGCAATCAGCGGCAGTTATTTCCGAACGGAAGTGACGAGGGGGCGCCTTCACGTCGTTCATCCTCTCATCCCCGTTCCCCCCCCCCCCCCTTCGCGTCATTCAGTTCCTCGTCATGCACTCCGCTGAGATTAACAGTTTACGTAGGAAAAAGAGACTCCTGTGATTATCATCTCATGCGAAATTGATTTGCTTACGGTCGAAACGAATAGTTCATATCAATTTCGGTCGAAGGTAGCATCAGGCACGGGCAGTGGGCATATTTGTTGTTGCGACCTTCTCGGCGGAAGACAGAAATGAACGCCGCAAATAACGGCGTCAGGCGGCGTTGCTAAGAATAACGCCCATCGAGTTGCTCTCACCCAAAGCTGATTAGCCACTCCGCGTAAATTAATTTTTCTTTCGCTCATATCCCGCCTGCCTTATCCGATGCGCTTTCGGCGAAAGATTATCTGCTGTTGTTGAGACGCAGTGCGGCGCCAAGGACTGCTCAAAGCGCTTATTCGCGTGGCGCCTACTTTACTGTCTTTTATTCGTCATTTCCATCTCTTTTAACTCAACAGATGACGGCAGTCGAGAAGTTTATTTCGGAAATGACGCAACAGCCTTCTCGTCGTTTGAGCGAACAACAAAAGCTCGAGGTTCTCAACCGCGACATCATTCTGAGATTGAACGAAAAGCTCAACAAAGGTCTGCCACTGTTCTTATTGCTTAAACTCGTAAAATATCCCCCCAACTGCTCTATAATATCCATGTGTTTAGGTCTCAACCAGCGTTGTGCTGAGATCGTTGAAAGGAACAACTCGATGCAGACGCAGCCGGAGCCGCGGCGTCTGTCGCTTCAACTGCATCATATGCACCAGCGCCCTTTTTCGCCGAGCAGACAACGCTTGCACCACCGCGCCGCGGAACGCAAGGCGAGTTATACCCAACCGCCATGCAGCCCGCAACCACTTCGCCAAGAGAAGATGACCGCGCACGTCGAACAAGAGAAAGACAACGATGATGGAACGAAAAATTAACGGGAGTAGCGCATTTTTGATGCCCTGTGAAACCATACCCTAATACGTGGTCGCTCTGCTACAATCCATCGATATTAGACTAGTATGTGTTAACCTGCTGCAGACGACATTTGTCATGTTAGTTCTGCAATGCCGATACTAAGATGTATAGTCGATAATTTATTAGCACTCTAACAATTCTGAACCAATGCGATTACAGTCTGCGCAAATTCGTACAGTGCACACGCACTAGAAAAAAACAAAATCGACAAGGGGATAGAACAAGCAAGCGATAAATAGAGTCGTTCTAGAGTAAATTCCCAAACACCAATATCGAAAAGCCCGCTGATATTATGCAATAACAACTATAAAAAGGAGGCCTGACCGACAGATCGGTCCAAAAAAAACAACTAAATCGTGGAGCGTCACTCTATTAATGCGAAAAAGGCGAATGTGCGCTCAACAGGTAAAATTTTCACAGGAATAGGAAGCGTGCGGAAGACAGGTGAATGCGGAAACATCAAAGTAGACGCGGAATAACCGAGAATAGAACTGTCAATAAAACACCAGCACCATGCGTCTGCACAATCAAATCGAAGACAATCATTTCTGCGGCACAATAAACGCCAGTCGCAGAGCTCTCGGTTTGCCACGCGTGTGGCCCCGCCCATTATACCATACTCACCAATGGGGCCAATTTTATAAAACTCTTACAATCGCGAAATCGCAGAATTGTGGTATTGCACGACGCGCAATGATTGACCACTTTCCCGGTTATTTCCGGTTTTTATGACCAGTCATCGCATTTGCCACTGCGCTATTCTGCAATTTTACAAATGCAATAGTTTTATGAAACTGGCCCCAGTGCATCATTATAACCCCCAGCAAAATGTCCTCTTCTCGCCCTTCTAACAATTTCTGCCTCAGAAATGTCATTACTGATCCTTTCCGGCCCTAAGGAGCACCGCGTCTGGCATGTGCATACCACATATACAGCGAAATGTTGCTTAGAAGAAGAGAATGAATCAGTATCCGTTGGAAGTTTGCTTCTTGCCGCCCGCACGACTCGAGCGCACCGAGTGGAGGGTGCTGCTGTTGTAGGGCATGCCGTGCTGCGGGAACATCGGCGGGCCGGTTGGAGGCGGCGGCAATGCGAGCATCGGTGGATGGCCGTGAATGGGTGGCGGCGCCCCCGGGGGAAGGAATACTCCTGCAGGTGGAGGCCCGATCCAGCCGGGAGGAACAAACGGTGTCTGAAAGCGAGCATTTACGGGATATTTTAGGGAACATTTGGCAACAAATGGCTAATTAGAGTTAATGGGAAATGTGACAAAATCACTTTGCGCTCTAATTATTACCAAGAACGCACAAAATTAGCCGTTATGCCTTGTCGATAATTGTATAGAGCACAATATGATTTTATCGCGTTTCACACGAGCTCTAATTAGCCTTTGAAACTCACAGGCGGCTGAGGACTGGGCGGTTGACCGCTGAGGAAACGTTCGAGTTCTTGCTGAGTGTCAAAGATCATCACGAAGAAGGGCGAGCCTGGCACATGTTCTCCGTGCCATTTCACCTGAACACATTGAAACGCAAATCATCGCAGAGTCTCTATTATATGCGTGCTTACCTCGACCTGGTAGTCACCTGGCTCCCGAGGCTCGTACTTGCAATGAATTGTTCGATCTTGTTTTCGTTCACGCTGCATTTCCACATTGAATGCACCTAATAATAATAACAGAGATAATATATAGAATGAAGGGGTTGCTAATTTCAGCGCACCTTTTGGACCTCTGACGCGCACGGTCAGTTGACCGGCACCAGCACCTTTCGTTTCAACCACAAAGTTGGATTTAAACCTGAAGCAAAAGTAATAAGCACTTGATGGGGGGAACGTTTGAGTTCATGTACCTGGACAAAATGCCGTGTTCGACGCCGGGTCCGTAGACGCGCACTTTGGACGGATCGGGTGGGTGGGACACGTTGACGGTGAAGGGGCTACCGGGGGCGTGCTCGCCAGAGTATTTGACGACGAGGGTGTGTTTGCCCACCTCGCTCGGTCGGATGCAGAGCGTGTAGGTGCCGTCCCGATGGTCGTACAGCTCGCAGTACGCCAGCTTCGACGGACCCATGCACTGTGCCGACAGTTGTCCTACAACGGTTTAACATTATTTTCTTCTTTTCACTCCTCCTTTTTCCTATCGTTACCTGGCCCAGCCCGTCTCGTATCTATCGTCGTCTTCACTTCATCATGGACTATGCCCAAGCGAAGAGATTCCGCGTCAACGAGAATGTTGTCCGCCTCGCCCACTGCCGCAACCTCGACGCGGAACGGAGAGCCGCGTACTTGCCTTCCTTCCCACAACACCTCCAGCTCGTATTTGCCTGCAATCCCTCGCATATTCTTCGTTTAATAATCACGCACGAGTTTTTCCTTCGCCGCAACCAAATCACTCACCTGCGATCAATGGCGTATAAGTAGCCTTGTAGATGCGGTTGCCGATTGGAGTCAACCGTACAGGCACATCGGCTTTCTGACCCATCAGTCTACAAGCCGGCGTAACGTCTAAAAAACAAAGCAAGTTATCACTGACAATCGTGGCGAAGTCGTGGCACAGGGAGTACCTTGCTCGGCATCGGACCCGTCGACGATAAATTCGGCTGGTTCCTTGGTAGACGCCCTCGTCAAACCCTCGCCCTTGAGCACAACTCGCAGATGGTCGGCTAGTTCGTCGTCGTTCAGTCGCTCCTTGCTCTGAGTCTTCTCCTGCTCGGCGGCGCTCGCACGCGACGTGGATGCAACTAGGATGGGGCTGTCGCTCTCCGCCCATCCGATCAGTGGGTTAGCATTGGTGACTGGCAAGTCCGACCAGTAGAGGAATAGCGAATGCTCGCCCGAGTCGCGCGGCACCAACGTCACCCGATACTTGCCGTAGCCCAGCGACTGCGTCTGCACTCCCGGAATCAACGTCCCGTTCGGACCACGAACTTCGGCTCGAAGTTTGCCTGAAACATCGTTCGTCGTCGGCTGACACTTGACAAATATCCCACGCATTACTGACCCGGTCCGGCCATAGTCGCGTCAATGTCGATCTCTTTGCGCTGGAAGACGGTCAGTACCAAATTNTGCTCGACGGCGTGGAGCATTCCTCATTGATTGTTGAAGATCGCGACTATTCTCTCAATGAGCAGCTACCTTTTTGGCTCGCCGCTCTTCGATTACTGGCGGCTCAGTCGGCCGGCGCATGGGTAGCGTTGGCGAATGGCGAGAAACTGTACGCCGTCAGTCAACCGCTCGATTATCGCGCTCGTTGGACTGTGACAGCTCGACGGACGGTGCTGATCGCTCTCGGCGCCATATACGGATTGGGGTTCGCTGCGATTCGAAGTACTCTCCTGACCGACGATCGCTTCTGTGGCTTGGAAGAAAGTCTCGTCGCCGTACTTTATTCTGCCGGTCTGGCGCTCAATACCGTCGCATTCTGCCTGACCAAGGGAAAGCGCGACGCAGCTTTGGTGAAATCGGTCAGATCGGCCATCACGGCGGACGAGATTAAGCGCGCTCAATACTTCCTGCTTACGAACACGCTCATCGTTCTGTGCTTAGTAGTGGGACCGAAAGTAATGCTGGCGGGTCATTTTATGAGAGTGGTCGTATTGAGAGCCGACGTGGTGCACTGGCTGCTTCTAACGTACTGCGCGCATTCGACGGTGGGCGCTTTGAACGGCACGCTCTTCAAGCCTGACTTGCGGAGTCACGTCTTTCGACTGCTCACGTGTCGTTGCTCGCGAGCCACCATATTTCCTGCTCAGACAGTCACTACCTCTACGAGAGCAACGACTCGTGGAGCAACGGGCGAGCGATACGCGGTCAATGAGCAACAGACTAACTACATCGACGGCGAAACTCAACTATAAATTGCCACTCACATTTGATGTTTGCTTCCTGTCGAAGCACTAGAGGCGTCGTCGGCGCGATGATCTTTACGCGTTTTGGATCGACCACTTCGCTACGGAATGGACTTCCTGCTATTGGTGCGTCGGCGAATGTCACCTCGATCGTATGGGTACCTTAACAAGTGATCGTATTATTATTGCATTGTTAGCAACGGTTTTTGTGTCTGCCTTACCAATTTCTTGCGGCGTAAACTCCACCCAAAAGCTGTCATCCTGCTGTCGGTAGCATTTTACAGGCACAGGTCCGCCGCTGGGATCTAAATCGATCAATTGATGGGATGAAAATAAAAATCTCAGTCAATAGATCAGCCGGTCAGTCAGTCACGGAAAACTACAACATACAGCACGACACATAAAAGCAACATGAATTTTGCTGAAAGTAGAGAGCATGACTGAAAAATGTGAAATTCATCATAGTAAGAAGTATTTCGACTACGATCTCACCAGAGATGACGACGTCGAGTTCGCCGCGTCCAGCGTTCGCCATGGACACTTCGAAGCGCGAGGTTTTTCCATTTTGTGCTCTTTGGAGAGCATCGCCATGAGCTCGAACAGAAGCCGTATCGTGTATGTCGCACTCATAGGGGCATTCTAGACGAGGTTATATTTAGCTACGGCAATTGCACCGGCTTCTCACCAGGAAGTGCCACTCCGTCCAGATATACGTGGACTTTATGAACTCCCACTCGCGACGGCGTAAATGTGCATACGTGCAGTCCTTCTTTGACCATACGCATTTCGTGAGTCAGCGTTTCTCCTTGTCGCGAAACACGCACCGTCACTACTCCATTGCCGGCCGAGGACGAATCAACTGAAATCCTAACGTTATAAAAGTTCTCAGCCCACGCATGCTTGCCGTTGAACCGCTGCTCCACACCGACGCGATCGTCCTTTAGACCAATGACGCGCACGGCGCTCAGGTCGAGGACGTTGACGGTGAACGGGCTGGACGGGATGTGCGCATCGGCCACCGTCACGGAGACGCGATGCTCGCCCACCTCCTTCGGCTGCCAATCGGCCCGATACACCTCGCTCGACTCCCGATGCAAGCGACACGGCACCGACTGCCCCGTAGGTCCTGAAAGCATCCTTCTTCTCTATCCTTCTTCTCCAAGTCCATCCATCCCTCCAACGTACCCACTATGAACACCGCCAGCTCATTGCCCAGTCCCTTCTCCACAGTCAATGTGAACGCGGCTGTGCGATCAACCTGGGCTGATTTGAGTCCATCGCCGCTCACCGACGCGCACTTAGTAGCGTCAATGACACGAACGACGGCGGCTTCGGCGACGGGAGAGTCGTTGAGCAGTACGGCGATCCGGTGCTTGCCCGCTTCTCGAGGCCGGAACGAAGCGCGGTACACCACAGCGTCCACTTTCTCCAATTCCACCGGTACCAACCGATCGTCCTCCGTCTTCGCTTCGACGCGAACGCGACCTTCGCCGGCCAGCGCCGTATCGACTGCAATTTTTTCCATTCTTCCCACATTTCCGACTTCAATAAAAAATTACGAGGCACTCACTGTCGAAGACGTATCTGCGACCGACTACAGCCGATGACGGGATCTTGGACACTCGTACCAGTTCCAAGTCGACCACTTGCATCGAAAATGGACTTCCCTTTATCGGTTCATCGCCAAGCGTCACTTCGATTTGATGTCGTCCTACACAACCGATTAAGCACTATATCCAAGAGACAGGCGAGCAGAAACACTAACCAACTTCCATCGGCTTGAACTTGAATTTGATGCCGTTCTCGACGTCATGCGCGATGGTATCAACTGCGAGTCCGCTGGGCGCTGACAAGGACAACAAGCGTACAGACAGGACAACAAAAATTGAACGAAAACGGAACAAACGCAACGGAGAGTGGAAATTAGACGGCGGCGTAACCGCGATCGGTCATTCAGTAGGAGGAACGAAATACGGTCACACAGACTCACCAGTAACCACGACGTTGCAATCGCCCTGTCGGCCACCGGTCTGCACAACGAATCCTTTGATCTCATTNAGGAGGAACAAAATACGGTCACACAGACTCACCAGTAACCACGACGTTGCAATCGCCCTGTCGGCCACCGGTCTGCACAACGAATCCTTTGATCTCATTCGCCAAGCCCTCGGACACTTCGCCAACCAAGAACGCATCTTTGGCTGCACCCGCGAGTCCGATTGTCTTCGCCGCCTTACCGTCTTCTGCGTTAACTGCACATTTCATTGGACTGCCTAAAGTACGCAAGCGTAACCATCGCGCCAGACCACATCGCATGGCATCAAGGATTGAAAAGGCCGACCTGGGATTGCCTCGCCATTGAAGCGCACACTGACCACGTGTTCTTTGGCCTCCTGCGGCGTGAAGGAGACTTTGAATTTCGCCTGCCCTTCTGCCTGCACAAAGTTGGGCACATTACGGCCGTCGACCGAAACGATGATCTCCATGTTTCCGGCACCGGCGCGCGCCGCGTCGACTGAAAGAAACCGAGGGGGATTTACAAGTGGGGCGTGGCGGACGAGCAATCCTACTGATGAAGGTGGCTGGACGGCCGACGGCGCAGCCCTCGACGGGGTACAGTTTGGCGCACTTGGCGTCGTATGCCTTGGCTGTGAAAGGCGATCCGCTGATCGGCTCGCCGGCATAGTCGATCTCTATCTGGTGGTTGCCGACCGACTGCGGCGTGTACTCCACCTGGAAGCTGTCGTCGTACGCCGAACTGCCTTCAGATGGAATCTTCTGGAGCGCGATCTTCAAACGTTCGCCGTGAGGATCTGCAACATGGCGCGGTTTGCATTCAGCATCAGTCGGCAATTACGCGTGTTTCGTACCGACGACGTTGACGACGGGCGGCGGTCCCTTGTTGCCGTCTTGAACGGTGATATTAAAGTGAGTCGCTTTGCCGACGGGTACGCGCTCCAGGCCGGGTCCTGTAGCGGTAACTTGCACTGAACTCAGTATCTTGCACGTGAATGGACTGCCTGAAATCTTTTCCATTATTATGGTCTTTTTCGCGAAATTTTACCGGGCACAGGATCGTTGTTAAAACGGATGGAAATGGTGTAGTCGTCCGAGTCGCGCGGTACGAAGCTGATGTCGTAGCGGTGCTGTCCGAGAGAATGAGCCATCGAAGGCACTCGGCCCTCGTTGACCGCCACCTCGAGATTGCCCACTCCTCCTTCACTCGCGTCCACTGCAAGTTTGTCACGCATGAAATAAGTGACCCGAAAAGTGAGCTGTTCGACGAACCGATAAAATGAACCGGCTTGTCAACCAGGCCGTTCGGAATGTCTCCCACTCGAATCTTCGCCGGATCATACACGCGACAGGTAAACGGACTGCCTCTGACGTCCATATCGGCGAATTTTACTTCAATCGAATGATCACCTGCAAACGACAAGATGACCCGAATGATCGCCTGTGTTATAATCGTCTATATAATAGAAGTTTTGCGCCGTAGTTCAAATGACGCGCGTTCAGTTGTAGTAATGCAAGTAATGGCACATTAGGAGCCACGCTTACCAACTGTTTTGGGGACAAACTCGACTTTCTTCATCTCATCGTCTTCATCGACCACTTTAATTGAAGCGCGATCGCCATCGGGACCTAAACGACGTAATCATTAGTGGCGTGGACCTATGCGAGCAAAACAGTCAGGACAGAGGACAGAGGACACAGAGAAGCAGTCGACATTCGCGTCACTCTCACACTCACACAACGCTCAGTCGTCAACAGTCGATGAGACGAAACGAAACGACACAACGACCACACATAGTGCGAGTATCTCGCTCTGTTACCCGTGGCCGATAGCGACAATTTGCCCGCCGCCCCTTTGGTCGCCACGACGAACGTTGTGGGCGACCGGACACGCGCCATTGATGGGAAATCGGCGATTGTCGCCAAAGGAACGGCCGCGGCCGTCTTGGATTGGCGGCGCTCCTCTACCACTGTGTTGGTGGTTTCCATGACTGTTGTGGTTTGGTGCGCCAATGTAACGGGTGGCGATCGAGGCTCGTCGATGACCTCCACCTCGAATGGACTGCCTATATGAACATTTGACTGTTAGCGATCATCGGACTGCGCGCTCCTCGCGTACTCTTCAGCATCTCCTTGTTGAAAGTGATATTGACGGTGTGCAAGCCGGCCTGTGCGGGACTGAATGTCACTAGGAACTTGGCCGTGCCTTCATCGATTTGCGACACGTGTGACGGAATGATGACGCCCTCTGAGTCCTTGATGGCAATTTCCAGGTTACCGAAGCCGGCCCGACCAGCATCCACTGAAATGCAGGCGGATAAATGCATTTGCATGTTTTTTGCGCGATGCAGCAGCAGGCGTACCTGTAAATTCGACGGCTTCTCCCAGCGAGCACTTGTTCGGAATCGTTCCTATGTCGAAGCGGCTGCTCGGGACGTCGTCATTGTCGGCGGCGTCACCTTCCTGTCCTCTTTTTTCGATTCTTCGATCGACCTTTAGGAAAAAAGAAACAATTGAAAGAAGAGCTAGATTAGTGCAACTGAGCTGAACTTCTTACCCTCCCGATTTGGAAGACGAGCGGCTGGACGAGCTCGTCTTTCTGATATCCGCAGCGGTTGTGAAGCCCATTCGCTCGAAATGGCGCTCGTCCTCATCCTTGGCGCGCATGTACTCTGCCGTACGCTGCGACGGCTCCTCGAGACCAATCTCCTTCAGCTCATGCTTTTTGCGCAGTTCTTCTGTCACGCCTGGCGACTCCTGGCTCTTCTGTTCGTCGACGGTCGATTGTGTCCGGTAGAACGGCGGCACATGCGCACTTTGCGTCGGGATCGCCTCTTCTTCGTAGGTGGTGACCTTCGAGCGGCCGAAGCCGTCGCTCGGCCGTTCAAACGGCTCTTGCGGTAATTCGGCGTGTTTGCCCGTGTACTCGACGAACGACGTCTTCTCCGGTCCTTCTCTTCTCATGGCGCTCGCGTCGAATGTCGACATGCCTCCGTAAGTGTAGTCTGGCTGGTCATCGCCCATAGCTACATCCGTCGTATCCTGTCCACGCGAATAATCGGTCGTCTCCGTACGGATCGGCCGAGTCTCACGGTTTCTCTCAGGTTCATCGTCCATGGGTGCATGCTGAGACGATGCGAGCTGTTCATATGTGGTTTTTATCGATTTCACGTTGACTCCACTGGTTTCAATAGGAGCTTCTTCTCGAGGTCGCTTAGTCTCGATTTCTTTAAATGTGTAATCTTGAGACGGTTTGGTGATTACGTCGGGTGATCTTTCCACCGACTTCGATCTATTCTCAAGGTTCGACGAATAGGCTAAGGGGGATGATTGTTCCACCGACGCTGCTCTCTTCTCAAGATTTGACGAATAGGATAAGGGGGTAGATTGTTCCACCGATTTCGATCTATTCTCAAGGCTCGACGAATAGGCTAAGTGAGCTGATTTGCTCGGTGGCGACGCTTTCTCGTCGCGACTGATGCCGTACGACGCGACGGTCATTCCGCCCACTTCGTCAGTTTTCAGGGTCGACTGGTCGGTGACGGAACGCAGGCCAGTAGTTGACGCTGGCTCTTCGTACGCTTTCTGACGCGAGTCGTACCACTCACGAACGCTGCTGCTTCGCAATTGCGAGTCTCCGCTCGGCGATGTCTTCATTTCGTATTTACCGGTCTTGGCCGGCGTCTCTTCGGTACCCGACGTGGGCTCGCTCGCTCGACTCGTGTCACCGTATGGGCGAGTGTGTGTGACCGCTCTCGTAGAGGAGATGAACGTCTGGGATCGGGGCGAAGTGTCCGTAGCAAACGTCTTGCGCGTGTCTTTCGGGCTAGCCCACGGACGAGGCACGGATGTGGCGAAGACGCGATCAGAGTCGCTGCCGGCGGAAGTGATAGTGGTGTCCATTTTCTCGCCGGATCCGTGCTCGAACTGATGACGTTGTACCATGACGAATGAGCGAGGGGTATCCTTGGAGACTCTGTCGGTTCTGTCGGTTTTGTCCGAGCTGAGTTGTTGGGCATGGCGGACCATCGTGGGACTGGCCGGCGTCGGCGGCGACATAGGCGACCGACGAGTCGACGTCTCCTCGCGCATCAGCGTCGACGCTCGCGGGATAGTCGACGAGGCGGCGCCCGACGTCTCGATCGTTCTCGACGACGAGTAAGTTGAGTGCGTCGTCAATGGACTGATGGACTTGATGTCGCCGCCAGTTAGAGTGGACAATTGTTTTTGGGTGATTTCGACGCGCACTGGACAACCTGAAGATGCAGCACTGCTTTATAAGTTGAACAGGAAGTTGAGCAAAAATTAACGACCTCGGACGAGTTCATTATTGAAGGTGACATCGATGACGTAAGTGCCGGCTTCTTGAGGAATAAAAGTAACGAGGCAACGTCCGGATCCTTGCATCTGGACGTTGTTCGGAACTCGGCCCTGATTGACCGATATCTCCAGTTGACCCTTGCCCGCTTCGTTGGCGTCAACTAGAAAAAAGTATGGTTTCCATGAAGAGAAGGGACTGTAGTAACAGTTACGGCTCCACGTATACGCCATCGTATGAGGGCAGTCACACACAATCGCACACACTGACTAAATTTGACGTATACGATTTGTCTGGCGAACAGTCGAGCCGACAAGCCGAATATATTGGAGGCGATAATATATATTGGCGACATACCATAAAACTGGACTGGTTTTCCGACGGCGCCGCCCGGAATAGGATCAATGTAGACCTTATGGGGCGCGTAAGCATTCACGTAGAAGGGACTGCCGTCGATACGCTGACCGCCGATGGTGATCTCCATTCGGTATGCGCCCACTTCTGTCGGCACGTACTCGCATCGATAATCTCCCGTGCGCGACGCGATCACCTTGCTCGGTGTCGGCGCACCGCTCGGCGCTAAAAAGTATTCGTTATTCACCGCCATTTTTCAACAAATACACCAACATGTCAGCTTGACGTCAATATCGCCGCTGCGTAGTCCTTGACCGCCGACGTCGAAGCTGGCGACCTTGCCCACGCAGGCTCTCTGCAGTCCAACGCCAGAAATTTCGGCGTAAGAAGCTTGCTCCGTTTCTCTTTCAATTGTACTATAGATAAGATGGCATGTGAAGGTGTTAGAGTAAGTTGTGCGAACTCACGTCATGGTGGTAGTGAGCATGGCGGCGGAGCTGTCGTACGGAGAAAAGACGCCTCCAGGCATGGCATTGAGGGGCGCCAGTACATAGGTGGCCTGCTGCTGCTGAGAAGAAACGGCGGCGCCGGACGATCCGTGCGCGAACTCAATCCGCCACGGACTCGACTTGACTGGATCGCCGTTGAAGCGCATTTCTATGACATGAGTGACCGGCTGGGTCGGCGCGAACGCCGCCAAATACAGCCGCCCACCCAACTCGCGCACTTTGCACGCCACTCGTCCGCCGTTGATCATGATCTCCAAATTGCCCGATCCGGCCGCCGATGCGTCAACTGAACTCGAAGTAAACGGACTGTCGTGTACACTCTGGTTGTACAGCCGAACATCGATGTAATGTTCGCCTGAAATTCAAGAACGCAGTCGATCGTCGCACGAGGAATGCTTAAATTCTTCTCACCTGCTTCCACCGGCTTCCATTCCACCCGATAAGCCGAATCTCCAATCGGCACAACTCTGGCTCGCTTCTTTTTTCCCGATGGCGCTGCAATATCATGCTCATCAATCTAACTGTCCACACACCGCGATGCACACAAAGTTCGCTTGAAATCAGCAGAGCACAGTTAAAACAAGGAAACACCAAACGCAAAAGCATAAGATTACTTACGTTGATCAGCCAAGCAAAAAGACGACACCACAAGTCTACGCCCGCAACCAAACGACCAAGGAGCGAACGAGCGCTACCGACGCAGACGACACTGAACGGAAAGGTGCGCCACGGCACAAAAGACGACAAGAAGCTCGAATTAGCTACGCAACTAGACAGCCGACACTCGCAACCATTCACTCTCTCGCAAACGACCACACACAAAGCAACCGAAAGGGGAAATTGTGCACGAAAAATGCGCAGGAAGCGAAGAAGCTCGGCTCGTCATACCCGTGATAGATACGGTGATGTCTTTGCTGTCCGCGCCCACAGCGTGGATCATGAATGTAGACAGCTTGTCCACCGACGCCATGCGCAAATTGTCGCCATAGACCGACACGGAACTCGCGTCGGCTATGTCGAGAATGAATGGCGAACCTGAGCAAAAGGAGGATGGTTGATGGATGGCAGAAATATGCGGCAAAGAAAATGGAGACGGCGGTACCTTTGACTTCCATGTTGTTAAATAGAACGTGAATTTTGTACTGCCCGGCGCCGTCTGGCGTAAACTGAACGCGGTAGAGACCCGACCCGGGGGCTCCCTGCTCGTCCACCGTGTTGGGAATAACTCGACCGTGATGTAGCACCGAGACCTGAAACCGAAAAATTGTTTCTCACTGCTCTCATTGCGCCTGACGCTACGCACCTTGATGCTTCCCTCTCCGGCCTGCACCGTGTTCACGTTGAATTTCAGCTCCTGTCCCACTAGGCCGACATCCAAGCCGTACACCTGCACCAGATTGGCGTCATAGACGAAGCACGAGAACGGACTGCCTCTGATGTGCTCGGAATCGTAGAGAATGCCGATCTGCCATTCGCCTGCACAACCTAAGTCGGGTGGACGTTGAACGATCATTGCGCCGCATTCATTCAGCAAAAACTTTAACGCATCGGCGCATAGAATGCGTTTAGAGACATGATAGGTCGGACGGAGGACGCGTCGTCGCAAATCAAATAGAGCGATCACGCCCGGCGCTGCTCTCCGACATGGAAACGGGATTCATCGCCATCCGTCGCCGCCAGCGAACAACTCCACCCGAAACGTACTACACATTACACCCATCTTATTGCATCGCTCGGCAATTACTGTTCCATCAGTGCGATCAATTACTGCGCCGACGACGACGGCAACTTTCGACGGTTATTTGCAGAGCAAGAAAAACAACAACACACTCACAACAACTTCGACGATCGATCCGATGGAACATGGCTCGCTAAGGCCGCTGAATGAGACCTGTCCAATATCGCTCCCTCGCGACGATGAGTAGTAGTCGTTCATGAGTGTTGGCGGCGGTGGCATCGCCACCAAGTCGTCGTCGTCAAAATGTCGTTCCGAGGGCGCCGAGTGATGCTCGAGAATCGGCGGTGGTGGAGAGGGCGTTGGCGGTTGAGAAGTGCGCGGCGACGAATGCCCAACCGAGAGCGGCGCGCGCAAGACGTTCAGCCGCACCGGACTCGACGGCAGCTCCTTTCCGAGACAGAATATCCGCACCTGCAACAACAAAACAGTTCGCTCTATAAAAATTCTGTTTTTCTAGCGAAGCAGGACAATGTCAGACAGAGCGCGCGCGCAAATCGACCAGACGTCCGAGGAAGATCCTACTCGTGGCGAGAGGAGGGCACTAGTGTGGTTGACGCGCTTTTTGCGGATGGTCGTCGTGTATCCGACCAACAACGAGACGACGACTCACTCAACGGGAGGCGCAGTGAGCCGTCGAATTGCGCTCAGGTCAGTGGACAGTCGGTATAGCAGGGACGAGGCGGCGCCGATTTGTGTGCGCGCAACCGCAACACCATTAGCAGTTGGCGGGCCGGCGATCTGGCCGATCGGCGATCGATAATCGGTCGGTCGTCGACGCCACGTAACAAAACCGTGGGACGGGACGGAGGGTGGCGACGAGAGCGGCGGAGTCGCCAAGGCAAGGGCGGACGAACGAATCGCACGAACGATCTCAGCGAGAACGACGCACATACCGCGCATGGCCGAAACCGGTCCGACCGCCGAAACTATGCTGGGCGCGTCGCCCGACGACGGGTCAAGTTGTAATTGCTGCCGGGCCCCCGTACGCCCCGCTTAAGTGTCTATTCTGTGACCGTTGCCGCCTCCGCCGCCGCGCGCGCTCATGCCGCCACACTCGCCTCATATGGCCCCGGCATCGGCGGCACCAGCGACACCACCGCTCCTCGAATCGTCAGCGTCTTCAGCAACTGCACCGTCTGCTCGTCCACTCGCGTTCCGTCCGGTCCCACAACCACCGCATCCAAGTCCGACAGGCTGACTTCGTGCCCATCAGCGAACGCCAGGTCCAGATTCACCTGCATAGAGTCGCCGGTGAACAATGCCAAGTGCAGTGGCACTACTACCTGTTGGTGTATATGGCAGGAGGTCTCTTCAATATTTGGCTCCGAGTCGAAACTGGGCGACGCGTGCGTGCGCGTGCTCCGTTCCACGGCCGGCAAGCCGCACAGTTCCGCCGCCAGCACCATTACGCCTAAACATTTGCAACTACAATGCAAGAATGACACGGCAATTGATCGCACCCAAATGTTCAACGTCCGGTTCGACCATCTCTTTCGCGGTTATCATCGGCTTCAAGCCCAGCTCCATGGCGGCCATCAAACCTAGAAAGTTAATTTTCACAAAAAATGAAAAAGTGTGCAATTCGAATGTAAACGTACCGGAATGTAGATTTTTCATCCATTGAGTGGGATCGAATCGCAGGTTAGGCCAGCCAGGGATGCGACCGCCGACGGAATGGACGAGGTGACAGAGGGCGAGCCCGTCATTCCAGGTGCGCTGGAAGTCGGCGACGCGAGCCTCGGGAATCAACTGGTTGACGCGATTGAGCGTGGCCCTGTAGCCGGGACCGTCGCGCTTCATGAAGTAGGATATGTACGTCATGCAGGAGAGCTCGTCCAAGTCGGGCGAGCTTAAATCTTCGGGCGACACAACTTGAGGTATTGCGAACTGCGCCTGAGCCACTTGTAAAGCCCGACGACAGTTATTCAGCCTGCAAAGGTCCCATTCAGCTCTTTCAACATGGAAAAACCCTTTTTGCCACCCAAGCCACTCACGCATCGCGACTCGACAATTGACGCCAATGAACAAACACTCCCGGTTGGCAATAATCCAAAAGAGCGCTCAACGCTTTTCCATCGTTCCAGTTTGTTCGAAAATTTGATATTTTTAGTTCGGGTAGCACCGCCTTCAAGAAAGCTTGGATTAAAACTAGAACACGCGTTCGCACTGACAAACCTGTATCCAAGCAAGCATCAGCTTTCTGGGGGGAATTTTCGTCCGGCTGGCAATCTGATATCGCAAAATTAAGCACCATACAAGTCCGAGGATAAGCTTCATATTTCCTTCAACTATATCGTGGCTTCCTAAAGCAGAAATGTGCCGATAAGCCGAATCGTTGATAGCACGAAACGATGATCATCATCACACAATCTGAGAGCAAAAGCGTTACCAATATTAACAAGTTTGACGCCGTCTTCCCGCAACGCGTCCAATGCCATTTGTACATTCATGAGCATTTGAATTTCCGACGGGTTGTTGCGGTAGATCTTGCCAGTACAAGTCCGCTTCTGGAGCGCCTCAACCAGGGCGATGAGCCTCGTGCCATCGGAGAAATCGGTGCCCAGATCGGTGATGGGCGGACCGAGTCGACCGAGCTGTTCGTTAGACCAGTTGGTAAAAGTGTTGAGCTGGATATGAATCCAACGACTGCGATCGTCGACGGAAGCTGTGCGCAAGGACTTGGCGGCACGGCCCTCACCCGAAAGGGCCTGATGGGAGTACACGTAGGGCATGATGTGCGGCGACACAGGTTATAGCGACATCGTAGCGCCGAGTGCAGACAAGACTAGCTAATCGATGGAACCGAAGCGGCCGAGAGTGCCGTGCAAAGGGCAAACAGGTCGGACGGTCGGAGCGAGGACCGAACTGCGGACCTTTGTCGCCGAACGCTGTGTACACAGCTCGCAACCCTCGGCGATGTGCGTCGTCGTCGTCGTCGGCGACCGCTCAATTGCCGGGCGATTCCGCCACACCGCCGCCTCAACGCTCGTGCTAAGTCGCTTCGTCCCGCTCCGATTCGCGCTCGTTTTATTCCACCGAATCGCCGCAAATACGCACATTTGCACATACAATCGATCAATCATATACAGCCACGCCCAACAATGCGGTCGATGACGGGCATTATACGCTCTTCCGCTGCAAATCGCATTCTCGTCCCGCGTATGCACTTTCCGACGACGACGTGAACGGCAGTTGCTGCGGCAGAGGTGGTAGCGGACACGCGAAAGGCTTTGACCTCTGCAAATAGCGGCACGTCGAGGACGGCAGTTATAGCAAGAGAGCGTTACCAGGTAGCGGAGCAGCTCTTGTTCGTCATCTTCTTCGCCGCCGACGCGGGCTACGACGGCGTAGGTCACGCCCAGAAACACTGACAGCCTGTAAACAATGCACTTTGTCATAAATGAGTGCGCCGCTGCGAAACAAGAGTGACATCGAGGCGGAATGGATGAAAAAAGTGGCTTACCCAAGCAGTGCCAAGAGAAAGGGCTGATTAAAGCCCAACGAAGATACGAAGTTGCCCATCTGCCAAAGGAGCCTTTCTCGCCAGCTGCTGACAACCGGTCTGCTGGAGCGCTGTGCGCTTCACATTGCACTTTAGAGGACTCGACACGTTTGCGGTGGGCCGACGAGCCGAGGAGCCGGTGCGACCTCAGTAGCTGTGTACTAAGCGATGACTGCTGCGCCGTCAATACGAGCGCAGCTACTGCCGGAAAAGCCTTAACAAGTATTGATTGCCTGCTCGTTGAGCACGGCTGACCAACAGAAGTTGCATGTGTGCGTTTGCGGCATCAATTTCCTCAGCTAACACTATCTTTCCTTAGCGAACGGGTGAAAGCGAGCGACGGTTCTTGTTTTTTGCCTAGCGATCAAAGAAGCTTAGCCGGGGTTGAGTCAATTTGTGCCAGAGGTATTTTGGTCGTGAACGGCGAACGTGAATAAAGGCGGTCGAAGAATTCCGTGCATTCACGACAGCGCTCTAAAAAATAATGCTCTCTTCAATGCCAAATTTCTCCTAAAAACGCGTGCTTTGCAATAATTATTTGGCATCTAATTTAGATGAACATGTCTTAGCGCAACGATCCAAATAGGAATTTGAGCGTTTTTATCAAACCCTTGGTCAACAGATGGTTATAGAATGCCTCTTTCTTGAATCAGAGAAACAATTCGTCCACATGTGGACAAGTTGCTAATTGATTCACGTACCCAAGAGTGTCGCTTTGATGCGCACTGAAAGAAATAAGATCTAAGTGCTCTACTTGCAACAGTCGATGGATGTCTACAAATGAGCAAAGTTGACAATCGCAAATGAATGGATTAGGTTTGGCGGCCGTGGGAATGGCGTTGAGCCACGATCCTCTTCGAAATTAGCGTCAGGGTACTCCTTCATATAATCGCTGCATTGATTTCATGTTTTCTAAACATGTAGTTTTCAGCAATGCTGCAAAGTTGGCGCTCGTCGCTCTTAAAAAGAGACTTGACGCGGTGCTTATTGTGAAAATCTTGTAAATATGGCGTCACGAGCGGATATTGAGCAGTCAAGGTACCGTAATATCCAGCTCATGAATATTGGCACTCTCGTCATTTTAACACTCTCGTTCTTTTAGTTAACTTCAAAAAGTACAAGATTCAGTAATTGAACGATTGCTCGTAAGTATTTGACAATCACGCGATGGCAGAAGACGTGAAAGCGATTCTGTACGCTTGGTGCGGCCGAAAGAAGATGGGAGCGCCACATTATGACACACAGACAATGACTGGAGGACGGGGACAGCAGCGGTTCCGATGCGAACTGCGCGTGGAGAGCCACGACTATGTGGGCATGGGCAATTCGACCAACAAGAAGGACGCCGCCACCAATGCTGCTCGCGACTTTTGTCAGTACCTTGTGCGAGAAGGACTCATGGCAGCTTCCGATATACCTCAATTCAATGTTAGTATTAAGAATATTGTTGCAACGCAGTTGGCGTTCTGCAAACCCGTAGTACGGTGCATTAGCAAGGGTGCGATCGTGTGTAGTGAAGGTATCTGAAACTGCAACGTGGGGTGACGCGCAACAATTTTGCCACCATTCATTAGTCCCTTCCCCAAACGCAAAAGAATAGTTTAGCCCTGAGGCAGTGTCTAGAATGCAAGATGGTGTCCTCTGCTGCACACTAAACCCAAGTATAACTCGACGTGAAAGCACTGTAACTGGAAGCTGGGCCATTGAGACGGTTCACCCATCCTCCGGTCTTACCCCTAAGCTTGCTCAAGAACATACACTTACTAAAGCTGGTGGGCTGAAATTAATAATTGAAAATTGAGGGTTTTACGTTACATTGTATCCGATTACCCTTTTTGTTTGGAAATTTCATTTTCTCCGGCTAAAAACGCGCTTAATAGAGGCGCCATGGTAAAACATGTGCATGTGCTATGCCCAAACAAATATTTATGATACTATTCAATAGCTCAGCTGTAGGTACTATTGATTAATACTCTCTGTTTCCAGCAAAGCTCGATCGAAGGCGGTGCAAGTGACGGCTGGGGTGGGCCGCCGCAAGCAGAAGTTGCGCCAAGCGAGCAGTGGGGTGAGTGGAGCGGCAATGGGAATGGACAATCGAACGCGCCAAGCGCACCAAGCACAGAAAGCACAGCAAGCGGTCAGGTGTTCGGAGCCCCGTGGCGACCGCCGCCATCGGCCCACCAAAACTACGTTGACCAGTTATCTGCAAAGCGCGCCGAGGAAGTCACGCAGGTCAGAGTGCATTTCGGACCGTTGTCGTGAGGCGCGGTCGGACTAGTCATAGTTTTGGGATATTTGCGGTCAGATTATTCTTGAGTTCATTTTTTACAGTAGAATTTGTTTATACCGGTATTTCGCTTATGACGGTAATTTTGGCCGGTCCCCTAAGCACCGATATAAACGAATTTCACTGTATCAGTACTCGCATCGCCCAATCTGTCCTTCGACTATACCAAACCGCCCTTAAACATGTTTATTCGATTTCAGTCTGAATCGGTCGATTTTCGAGCGGATATCCNAGTACTCGCATCGCCCAATCTGTCCTTCGACTATACCAAACCGCCCTTAAACATGTTTATTTGATTTCAGTCTGAATCGGTCGATTTTCGAGCGGATATCCACGGCGGATGGACGTTGGACAATTGCAAACAACGACTGAACGAATTTTCGCAGAAAACAAAGCAGCATTTGGTGTATGAGCACAAGCCAGTAGGTCCCGACCATAATAAGTAAGTGTTGTCTTGTTCAACTAGTCGCTCTTGCAAGCGTTTGCGAATCTCGTGCGAATCGCTACGCTTGCGCGTTGAAATGACCGCATTGGGGGGATCAATGAATGACCGAGCGTTGTGGCGGAAGCGGTTCGAGCTAAAATGACTTGTTCTTAGCTGACAGTGAAAAGAATATCTTTTCTTTTGTCAGCAATTTCTCGGCTGTTCGACCGCTTCCGCTACACTCACGCTTCGCTGTGGACATCGTCGTAGTGGACGAAATGGTCAGTTCCGATAGTCTAAATGGCTTTTGCAAAATATGCACATTTCAGAAGTTTTGTTGCTGAGCTGAACTTGTTCGTACCGCAGCTGCATCGAAGTAGGTTTGGGGACAATTTCACAAAACTATCATATAGTCACCATTTGCCGATCAGTAACAACAAATCTTAGATTGAAAATGGTAGACTGCTTCGAAAGTCGATAGCACTTCTATCAATTTGAGCACATAAAAGCAAAGAAACCAATATCATTCTTGGTGTAAAACGGTGTTCAAGAACCGGAAAGCGAGCATATCTTTGATAAATACAGTATCTAGCTCGATTTATTGTTACTGTTGCAAAAGCTTTGACTATAATCTCAACTGTTGCGAACGCAATAGTGGGAAGCGCACTGATTGGTCGGTTGTGACGTGTACGAAGAGAAACTTTCCCACTCACGTCATAATCGTCCAATGAGCGCGCTTGGCACAATTGGGTTTACAGCAGTTGTAATGATTAGAGTTTTGTGAAATTGGCCGCTGTGTGCCGCAAAGTGTGCCTTTTCTATCATTTTTTCTTAAGAGTTGCATGCTCGTGAGCAAGGATCGACGAAGAAGATGGCGAGCGCTTCTTGCGCCCTGTCAATGGTGCGCCAATTGTTTCATCACGGCGTCGTCGAGAAATACGGCGGACCAACGTCCAAGAAAAAGGACACCGAAGAGGTATCGTCGCTTTTGGCGCCTGACCCTTTTCGTGTCCAAAATACAAGAGACATAAATATAAATTCTAAATTGCATTTCTTCTTTCAGCTCCCCGAGTACCAAGTTGCCGTCAATCCGGATGTCGAGAAGCAACTGAGCGACTACCTAGACAACATGGGCGTTTGTCCAGTCGCATGCCCGCCCACCGCCACCAAGGAAGCGCCCGTCTCACTACTGACCGACGTAAAACTCGACGAGTTTCCCGTGAGCAAGCCGTTCCCGGCGGGCGTTGTGTCGTGGTGTCCGCCGCTGCAAAATTGGAACCCTTGGCGCGGTTCCAACATCGACGAAGGACCGCTCGCTTTCGTCAGTATTTTAGTT
>NIUQ01001988.1:0-25447 GCA_002796945.1 Plectus sambesii
TACAAGAGCAGATTAATACCATAAAAAGCGTTGCGCGATTCATGAATGCTTCTGCACAATCCCAACAAAAAAATGCATCTCTGACCTGTATTTGAACGGGAAGCGCGATTAGGCGAGTCGATCCCTTCCCCGGCGCCGCTGCTGCTCGCCACGACTGGGGGCCGAATCGGAGAAAAGATACGTTTCTTCAGTTGGCCAAGAGCGCCGGGCGCAAAAGCGATGACTTCCTTCGACGCCGCATAAGCAGCTGACTCCAACTTTTTCTTGCTAGGCGCCGCATCCGTCGACGAATTGCGACTCTGCCCGATCGGCGCCAATCGATCTTTGATCGACAGCGACTGTCTTCCACCAGCCGGCGCGGCGTCGGCACCCAACGCCAAATCGTCGCTTCCCGTCGTCTTCCGCGAGCCCGTCGACACTCCCAGTTTCTGTCTCAAGTCGACCATCTTCGCACTCTTCTTCGCCTGCGACGGCTGCTGCTGCTGCTGCTGAGTCGTTGTTGACGGCAAGACTAAACACAACAAACACCGACATGCATACAGTACTGAGAAGTGGAAGGCAAAGCGGAGCGGCTTCAGTACCCGGTACGGTGACTATCAGCGAGGTGAGGTCCATCTTCGACGCCGGTTGGGTGGCCGTTCCTCTGGCCGACGTTTTAGGCACCATGGTAGGCATCGGTTTGGGCGTCGTCGCTGCCGCCGTCTTGGCCGGCTTGCCTTTGCCAGCTCCCTTGATCGACGCCAGCGTGGATGTTGCCGTCTTAACCACCGCCGATGCCAACATCAACGTCGGCAATTCTTCCCGTTTACGCGCTTTTTCCTCCTTCACGCCAGCATGCGCCGACTTGGTCGACGGCGCCTTCGATCGTTCCACCGTCGACGGTTGTTCCCTTCGGCGATCCGTAGGAGCATTCGTCGCCGCTTTCGGTCGTTCGGCGGCGCGTCGATCGTCGCCGCGCTGTGTCGGCTGTTGGCGGCGCTTGCGGTCATCGCCGTCCGCGGGCAAAGGCTGTCGATGATGGCGATCGTCTCGCGACGCGGGGCGCTGAGCTCCGGCGCTTCTCTCATGGCTACTGCGACTGCGCGAGCGTCGACGGCGGTCCTCATCGGCTCGACGTCGTTGGCGATCCCCGACCGGCCGACGCGAGTGATCTTTCGCCGACGACCCGCCCTCTCTCCGGCCATCGCGATCGCGGCGGGCGTTCGAAGAGGAAGAAGGCGCGGGCGAGTGCTTGCTGCCGCCGGAGTAGATCTGCTTGAGGCGACCCTCGACGGTCGCGAGCTCGCTTTCCAGCTTGCGTTTATCGCGTCGCTCGCCGGGGTCGCGACCTGGACTTCTGCGTCGATAGCCGCCGGCGCTTCGACCGGGCGGCGTTGGCGAGCGGCGTCGTCGCCGCGACTGCAACTGCGACTTCGTGTCGCGCGACGGGGCGTCTTCCCTAACTGGCGCATCGGACACAATCACTTCTGGTTCGTCGTTAGGGCCTAAACGGTTGTCGAGGTGGGGGAAGAAGAGCTGAATCAAACGGCGGCGGGCGCTCTATTCGGCGGCCGTCTCCAACAGAGCGAAGCGGATGCGACGAACATCGTCATCGCCGGGAGAAACTTCTCGCGCGTACCCTTATCATCACTATCATAATCGGACTGCGGTAGAGCGTCGGCAGCGGCGCGCATAGCGGCCTCGTCGACATCGTCGGCTCCAAGGAGGAGATAGTCGTCGTCTCGTCGTCGAACAGCAACAGCTCGTCTTCATCCATCGTCGGCAACCGATTCGTCGACCTCCGCGACTTGGCGGCGCCGGTCGTCTCCGCTTCTCCGGACGTATTCCTTGATGTAGACTTCTTCACGGGGGCTGCGGCCGAGGCGGTGCCTTCGTCATCATCTTCGACCGTATCGGGAATATCAATTAACTCGCTAAAACGACAATATTAAGCACAGTGAAAATGATTTATTCTGATATATGGGGGACTGGCAGGTTTTGACCGGTACAAGTGATAACCATTACAGAAGATTCTCATTTTCAAGCAAAACCTTGGAGGCGAAAAATACCGGGACTGGTCAAGTCCGACAGCTAAAAATAACTTCTACTCTACAAAATGGATACTTTTAAAGGTGGTACCCTAGAAGCGACGAATCCAAATCACAAAGTAATTTGCAAAAAATTCTTGTATTCTCAAAAGTAAGCATTAGTGAAGTGCGCAAATCACAACTGACCCGTCGGCCAGCGCCGGTCGAGAGGTGTCGTCATCTTCGGCGTCGTCGGCAGCAGCTTGCAGACCATCGGAAGCAGAAGAAGCGCTACCGCTTCGCTCCTCGCGGTCGCCGTCTTCGCTGCCCGAACCCTCCTTTCCATTCTCCTCTTCTTCGTCTTCGCCATCGCTGTCATCATCTGATGAGTCGCGATTGCGCGACCACTTATCTGTACCTGTAATCGACCCCATTTATCACAGTCGCTTGCTGTTTTAATAATATGAATTCAATGTTATAAATAAACTATTTATTATCAATGTTCAATTTAGATCGAAAACTGCAATCTTTCGAGAAAACATCGATTTCATGCAACAATCAGTTATGAACATTTCGAATAAATCAAAAAGGGTCTTAGCACGCGTAAAAGTTAGATAACAGTCTGAAGGGAAACTGCGGTCACCTCTAGCTGAAGTGAACGTCTATTGTTTTCAGCTACTTCTGCCAAGCTGGTTGCGATTTGTATCTGTTTAATTTTAATTAATTTTCTGCTAAGCACCTTTCACATGCATCTGACGACAGTATAAGATGCTTTCCTTCCGGTTAGAGATGGGCGCAGTTTCCCATTAAAAAGGAGGAAAAGACTAACGTTTGGCGGGCGATTCATTGAGCATTCGATTGGCAGGCGCGCCATTAAGGCGTTGCTGAGGAAGAGCGAGGTGGTTGCTGTTGTGATTGTAAGATTCCTTCTTGGGCTCTGTGTGCGTAAGTACGATGAGGTTAGAGCGGGGCGCCGTGAGTTTCAGTCGGTTGTTGAAGGGGAAGCGGGGGCGGTACTGCGGCGGCGCCACCGGAAACTGCGCGTTCTGCGTCGATCGCAGCAGCGGTGTCGACGGCTGCTGCCATGTTGAGGGGCTTCCGTTGCCTGACTGAAATTTGCTTCGCGGTCAAAGTCGTTTTTCAGATACCATTTCTTTCATTATAGTTCGTCAATTTTGCATTCAGTTTCACCAAACTAGCGTTCGTTTTAACTGAATAAAGATATGACGAAATAGCATACAGAAGTAACTAACTGTTATGAATGACCGTGAAAGGACTGTTCCTAATCAAACAGTACACTTTGCGATTCAAAATAGGACGTTTTTCAAGCCAGAAATGAGATCTTCTATATTAATTTGACTAGGAAAAATGTTCTTTTGAAATGGAAAGCGCCCTCTTTGATTGAAAAGTCTTCAGCATAGTGGAAGTGGAATATATCCGGATTATTTTATTTATATCATTATTTTGCCTACTTATTTATACTCACAATTTCTTCACCGATAGGGATGAGAGTAATGACTGGATTAAGTAAACTACACTAGAGCTTATAGCTCTTCTGCTTGCGAATTTCACTGCACGTAAACACCAAGAATCGATTCTGATTCTTAGCAAAAATGGGGTTTAGCCACAAATGGGGCCACAAAAAGCGACATCACCACAGACTAATCTTGGCTGACTACGATGTCTGGCCCACCATCTTCTCCCTGATCGGAAAGTGCTCATCAAACTACCACATGACATTGCGTAAATCGTTGTGTTAATGCACAGTTAGACATTCTCCCAACTACACCGCCTAAAATCATAATTTGTCACTTTTGCATTCTATTTCGTAATCATTGCATTCCATTTCTTCGTCTCTGCATTAACTTAAAACGCTACTGTGACGAAAGAGAATACACGTATTACGAACACAGAATGCAATGGTGACGAATTATTATGATAGGTGGTGCAAAAATGCCAATGCAAAGTACCGCCGGCTTGAAAAGGCGATTGGGGAGGTGAGAGATAGCGAGTAAAATTAGTATAACATAGATCTTTGCACCAAAGTATCACCCCCGACCCAAACATCGATCAGAATTTAAAGGTGTCTGCGCGCGCGTCGACGAGCAGAGAGAGTCTGGCCGTCACTTAGAATAGAGTGAAAAAGTGTTTGCGCTACGCCTACTACGAACGGCGGCGGCGGCGCCGCGGGCGCGTAAACACTTCAAAGGTGGGTGGGTGTCACGAAATATTCGAAAAACTATTTCATTATAATGCACGTTCTAACCATTAACAGGGATAATTAACACATTGACGACAATGCACGTTTTTCGTTTTCTGGCGCGTGGGACATTATCGATTTTTTATTTTCTATGCTATTGGGCTAAGGGACGACCAGTACAAGATAGGTCCTAAAGCGACTCTTGCCTGATAACAATGTTTGCATTCAAAAAGCATTGTTATGGCCACAAACTCTTACGTAAAGCAATTCAAATCACGCGCCTCTAATTACGGTAGCCTTCGCGTACCGAGCGCCCTTTAGTCCAACTCGCTTTTTCGCGTACGACCCACCGGTGGGTCGTATTGTCGACAATGTGTTAATGCAGTATTGCCGGTGACGGATAATCTACTCGAATGTAATTGGGTTGAATGAGCTTTGTCGGTGCAATGAGGCATAATCAATGAGAAAATGATAGTCAAATTTCTTCAATCAGAAACAAGAAATTTCAGAACGAATAAGGCAAAAAGCTTTAAAAGTTGATAGCACTTCTATCAGTAAATTTACGGACGTAAGAACCAACAAAAGACCATAATTAAGGGTGAAAAAATAGTACTTAAGTACCGAAAATCGAGCCCATCTTTGCCAACTACGGTGCCTGACTCGATTTGTTCCTGATCGAAAAATTTTGACTGCATACTGCGGCAAGAGAATCTGACCGCTGCGTACTATTAATACGTGGGACATGGACGAATTATATGTACGTGAGACTGTTGGGAAATAATCAGAGTAGAAAGACGTAACGTACTACGGAGGCGCCAGCTTTAACGGTTCCGAGCGCAGCCAATCTCAGCGCTTCAAGATCATCAATATCAGTGTCGAATATTTGTTCCTGATGTTTGTTTCGGCCCCTACTGGAACGATTTTTCTGAAATAATTACTCTATATATGTTGCATTATTATTCACTACGCGAAAGCAACGAAACTGCGCAGAGTTCTATAATTAATTTAGATTCATACTGTTTGGACAGTTTAAATAGCACGCTCATAACGGAACTTTTGAAGGTCGTGCTTAAGCATAGTATAGTTTTGAAACAAATTTTACAATTATTATCGCTTAATTATCGCAAACACAAAATATATTTTAAGCTTTAAAAATACAAGAGTGCGCGACGGTTTGGAGATGTTATAGTAGCGAAGTTGACTTGCTACAAGGATAAAACTCAACAGCTCCTAGAATAATCCCCTTGAAATCTTCGCAGTATTACGTAGAATCATAAAACTTAAATATTTTTAACAGATACGGGCAGCGTAATTTTCCGTTCATCATTATTAACAGACAAAAATGAATAGATTCAAAGAGAATGAGAGAAAACATCAAGTGTGATATATTTCGCCTCGCACAACTTAAATGATTATCATAATATTGCACGATTCTGCAAACTTATGGTCAAATAAAATCGACGATGACAAGTTCTGAGAACAATTATTAAGAATAACAAAGACAATGCTACCAATTTTAATTGGTTAACTGTAAAAGTTTCTCCTTCGTGAATCGCAAATAACATCATCATCGACTTTGTCGGTAACTTCGCAGGGTTTAAAGAAGCAGAATAAAAAAACTCCTTACGGAAGCTCTAATAGAGTGAAGCAAAGTTGAGCGTAGTTGTGCAATTTCATCGTCCTGAAAGAATACACGAATATATTCGATTACATGCACATTTCAACTACTAAATTCCCTAAGAAAAAGCAAGCACTCACCTCGCCAGAATCCATATTCGATCGCAGTTCACAACCAACAGAACGAGACGAAGAAAGTAGTGAGGACGACAAATATGGATGATTTTTTGACGTCCTTTTCGGGTGTAAATAAAATAAATAGGTTAAAGATCTCTCATCTCAAGTACATTCGCAGGAATTAGTGATGAAGTGGTCGATCACAACAAAATCGACCAATAATCTCAGTTGTCGTCGGTCAGTGGCGGGTGGATGAGCATGGAACACGACAGCGCCGTAAACTATACTATTCACGTGGTGACGTTTGTTCCTGATTCAGGAATAATTTTAGAATGGATCTTGAGCGGCAAGTTTGAGTAGTGCTACTAAATTTTTCTCCCATTAGCGGCACTAAAATAGTTGGACACTTGATAGAAGAGCAGACACAGGTCTTGGATGAGATTCATTGTACCGACTCTTAGTTGAGATAATTTCAGATTTGGCAAAATTTCGGTTTACAGCAGTATTTTCTGGACAATATGTGATGCGCCGATGTTTACCAGCAGTTTTCACCTATGTTTGCTTACTCGCATCATCGAATGTTTCGACAATTCTTCGAAATCATCACGAGCACTTTTTGCATTCAATTTACATTCTTGACCAACTTATCCACTCCCCATGCCTTTCTCTAAATTTGGATGCTTAATTCAACATACTCTAATGTGTAGTTTAAAACGCACCAGAACTGATCTCGTTACACAAGCTTTATAATTTAAGCGCCTTAACGAGGCGAGTCATCCATTCCACTACCACTTTCGTCAGCTTGTTGATATAAAAATGTCGCAGCACGGGCAGTTTTCATTAGTTTAATGAAAAGTCTTAGTGATGTGAATATGTACCCACGCTGTGCTTTTAACAGACATCACACCGCTAAGCGGCGAGTAACACGGAGATGTCGATCGCTATGCTGAGGGTTGATTAGAGTTAGTCTACGTGAAACGTGATAAAGGTGCTTTACACTCTGCCAATTTTCAAGAAACCCATATAGGTCACTTTATGTATTCTTGATACTTGGTCGAGAGCAAAGCGGAAATATTAGGTTTCACGTTAGTTCTATGTCAGTCCTTTACGGTCGTTTTAATGGTTATCCAAAAAGATCTGAAAACCGTACAACTTTACATAAATATTCGAATGCAGAGAATTGTGAAAATCTGTGGGGGGAATTCTTGAGCAATAATCCAAACCGGCCTGTTTTCGGTGTTACGAAATTCGGCAGCGTCGTCGGTGACGGTCAGCGCACCGGCAAACATTTGTCATTCGCCTCAAGCAACTGGACGAGCGTTGAACGAACAATCGATGAATATATTTCAGCACTCACGCATTACGATGCTCATTTTTCTCTTCGCAGCTATCGTCGGTCAAACGTTTGTTACATTTTTATTGCACATTTATTTGATATTACTTCAATCGAACAATATCCATTTTCAGTGACTCAAAAAATGAAGAGGAACCAACTGTGTCAGAGAAAAGCAAGTATTACGTCACTGCTGAGTAAGTTGCGAAAAGCTGCACTCCTCTTCAGATTTTAATTTCAGTATTTACACCAAAATTCTTTCAAAAACGTTGTCAAATTGTATCCATCCCATCTCTGTTTCAAATCGTGCATATTCTTGCTCAAATTTCCTGAATCGCTCTATAGGCTTTAGATGTACACTCTACTATGTCAGTGCATTTCACAAATAACGGTGTGGTTCAATTAAGACCTACAGTCAATACAATTTATTACAGCTCGACTTCTACCTCTCTTCGCTTCTCCTATCACCTCAATTTATCTTGGTCTTGTAGCGCATATTTGATTTTTCCCCGTCTTCAAAATTTTTAATTTCGATCTCCATTATTGCCTTAAACATAAAGAAAACGAGACGATCATTCTATGTCAGAGATTTACGAAACTTAAATTTCACTCGCGATTTCGCAATATTTTCTTTAGGGATGCTGCTTCCACTCAAGTGGTGTTTTACATCGTCTGCTTCGTGGCAGCAACGTTTTGGGGCGGCGTGGCTCTAGTTGGCTACCGTAAATTCGACTGGCAAGCTCTCGCCAGCGCCCTTGTGTTTTTCTTCGGCCCGTTTGGATGTTGCTGCGCGTTCTACATGCAAACTCGCACTGAAAAAATGGCTCGCCAAAGAGGCGGTGTGCCGCTCATGAAAGTTTAGAACTGTGATCTGCATGAACTTAGGGGAGGAAATTTGTACCCTCTTCTGTGTTGCTATAAAATAATCCAATTCGTGTCGAAAAGGATTGAACCTCCGCTCCTTTAATTACTTGCGATCGACCAATAAACATATTTGTTACCTACAGTTGAGTTTCAGCAAATGTTTTGTCCTTGGCATTCGAAACATGAATTGCTTCCATATCTCATCAAGAAAAACGCTTTTCTAAAACCCCACTTTAGTCCTAACTATTTTAAGCAAAAATTGCTCAGAAGTGTATTATAATACAAACTGAGCCAATAAAAGCTGACTGGATTGGAAGTTTCGAAAGCTAAACTGGTCTAGGGATGAGCTGAACAGAATAATAGGAATACAGAACTCATGCATTCACCGATTGAGTATCGATCATTAAGCAGTCTTCCTTCTCCCGAATGCGGATCATAACAAATTCCAATTAATATATTCACTGAGCCGTCGCCAAAATGGATTCGTGATGCGCTTAAATTGGGCGCTTCCAAGGTGATTGCAAGATTTAACCGAAATACGCTTATTAGCGGCTTTCTAAAGGAGATTTCTTTCAAAAATAGATGTCAACTTCTTAGACATCGATGATCATCCGAAATACGGCACAACCTCACCTACAGAGATTTTCCGCAACGATTGAGGAACAAGAAGGCTAATATGACTCTGGTCGAATTGCGATGAATGCAGACCGAATTTTTGGATTGCTTTTGACATTCCAAGCACCCTTTCGAAAACTTTTATTTTGCTTTTGAATAGTTTGGTGAGGATGCGTATCTCAGTCACTCTCAAAGCAGAGTTCGAATGTTGGCATAGTTTGTAAATTCAACGAGTCACTCGTTCAGCTGCAAGAAAAAACAAGAAAAGTTTTACTCCCCGGCCGGGAATCGAACCCGGGTCTCGCACGTGACAGGCGCGGATACTCACCACTATACTACCGAGGATTACTGTTTAATTCCTTGATCAACGAGGCTTTGACCCAATTTTCCGGCATGTAGAAGAGAAAATGGTGTCCATGGGAAAATTTACCTTCAATTACGTTGGCAGAAGCATAAAAATGGGTAGTTCGAGTGTTTGAATAAAAGCTGAGCTTTTCAAGGAAGCACTTCCCTCATGTTTAAATGCAGCTAATATCTTTTGCAGGCATTTTATTTGTGGTCTCTCCCTCCTATATCCATCTTTATTGTCAAATAAAAAGTGAACTGTTCGCTATGAGAGGAGGTAAAATTTATTCCTATCTTATAGATCGTATTTACATACCGCTATTGTTTGCGTTATGAAACTAAAACAAAGTTTTCGAAAGCAAGGCTTATTTACTTTGTTCATTCATTTTGTTAGCTGAACCAGTGTAATATCGGTTAAATGAAAATTAGGAGGGAGCGATTTATGCCTGTTTTGCATGGGACTTTGAGATTGACAACGTCCCATTCTAGTAGTCAAATGATTATCGGTGAGACTGTGGCCACAAGACACGTCATCGCACAGAGGCATTAAGTTGTTTTGGCTGCGCAGCCTAAGAGATAACGAAGCACGCCAACAGCATCATATGACTATCGATTAAAACGTTACCGCACCCCACCCACCCCATCCCACCTCACCCCACCTTGATTGCGTGACTGAAAATAGCTGAGTCTCCACACCGACATGTGATCGTGAACAGCCGCCTGCTGCGCGTCTGTATTTTGCTATCACTCTTGTTTAACAATATCGACGTCCGTCAGCGCTTTGTCTCAACTTGTTAATACGCGACGAACTTTTGTGAATCGTCACAATGGCTAATACTGGTCACTTGCGGGAAAAATTCGGCACAGTGCCCATTATCGCCTTATTGATACAACTTGCGTGCTTCGGTTTGCTAATTATTAGCTGGTTTGGCGGAAATCACGAGGAGATTCATGCAGCCCTCGAAAGTACGACAACAAACACCTTTAAATCATCCCTCTACACGGTTAGTGTGAAGTGCCCAGTTTTTCTAAAGTGAAGATTTGATACAACTGTTCGTTTCCGACGAACATCACTAACTAGTAAGCTAGTATACAGTCGACGTTAGCGCCGCAGTCCGAGTAAAATTTCGGGGCAACCTGGTTATTGTGAGCAAATTGTTATTGTATTTGCTATGAAATGATTCTGTGCGAAAAAATGTCGCATTAACGCTCTAGCGAAAGATAGTTCAGTGTTGATGGTTTACAATAGCCTTCAAACTGCCGTATCGACAGGCGCTCGAGATCCCGGCAAGATGACGTAATCGATGATCTAATGAAGTCGTTGAGAGCAGTTTGATAGATCGCCGGCTGCGATGAGGAATTTACTGCTTATCGATTAATGGTAAATCAATACTCACGCACACATCGATCAAACTCAATGCATCTCACAAGCTTTCAAACTTGTTATTTTTCAGCATTTCTTTTTGCACAGATCTGCGATTATTGTGTGCGGCGCTGGAATCTTGGCATACATGATATTAATAATGTTCAGTATTCTCTCAATTAGAAGAAATGCTGCCGAGACGACCAGTCCAACTTCTCATTACCACAGACATTTCGACACTGCTTTGCGATATGGCAAACCTCTGGTTTTAGTCCTGGTAAGACGTTTTTATGATCTGTTCGAAATGGGCGCTCTGTTGTCGTTTACAATGCTGTGATTTTAATGAATATGGTTTCGACCACCTGAAATAGGCGACGTACATGCACATCCCCAGATTCCCCCTCGTCCAGAGACATCCTACCGTGATCTTCAGCCCTAAGTCAAGTTCTTTTTTTCGAGCGATCAACGTTAGAGACAAACAGTGAAAATAGCGCAAAGGATACTGGCGCCTGCCCCAAATTCCCTGAGCTCTGGCGCTGAAAGCATCCAGTTTTATTTCGCATGCTTGATAAAGTACTCAAATCTACTTAGAGGGTACCACTTCCACTTTAAAAGCGACACTTTTCAAGTCAAAGACGATATTATCTATATCAAATCATTATGAAAAATGTATTTTTGAATCGGAAAGTGTCCTCATTGAAGTTGGAATGGTATAATTTCGTCTTGCGTCAAGTCTGACTTGTGAAACCGACCCAAAATTAATATCTGGGTCACATCTCGCTCGCGCACCTTATCTTTAAGTGATAGGTAAAAATCGTAGTTTCAGGCGGTCATAATCCAGATCTGGTGTAGTGTGACTATCATTTGCCTCGCCGCAGATGAGCTTCAAGAGAATCCGCAAAAGGAAATCGAAGTTCTTCTTCGTGATGTCATCGTAACAAATCCCGCAGCAATGAGGGCTTTGGAAGCGACGAACAGATGCTGTGGAGTTCGGCTGAAAACTGGGAAAATCAACTATCCTTCAGAGTGCCTTGGCACAGTATCGGTAGGCTATCTCATCGTTAATTTAATTAACTTAAATGACAGATACTATCGAAAAATGTTAATTACCGTAAATGGCTTTGATTTCGGCTATTTTAATTTAGGGGCTAGTTGTGTAACTACCAGAGAGCTTCTTTGGTCAAACAATAATTAACTGAAAGCTTGTGTAGTGATCGTTCTTTTGGCTGCAGTTTTACTGGTTTACTGTTTTCAAGAGGGAATGATGGCGGCAAATTTACGCGTTAAAACTCGTTCACTAATTACATTCAGTTACAAATTTTCCTAATCATTGGGCCGGTTCCATAATCGTTTCTTAAGTCATTCTTAAGTTATGCATTACTTAAGCCCATTATGAAGCATACGTTGAGTATCGCTTTGAATTGCTTAACTTTAGGAAACGATTATGGAACATTGTAGTCAATTTTTACATGATATCAGTTGATTAAATGAAATTTCTTCGGATGAATCAGTCTTGCCTCAGATTATTGTTTCCTTTCATCAATATACTAAATTAAGCAAATTTTTGGCATACCTTCAACATTTCGCAAACAGTAACGGAGGGTATAGGCTGGATTTACATGTTACTTTTTGCACTGAGGTATAAAGGCATCGGATATTACTGAAAAATCCTTAAATTTTGTGTCACACAGCAAAAGGATATATAATGCATTCTCGATAATTTTGTGCCCATATTTTGGAAATGTTCATGTCCAACTTGCGAATTGCTTTATGATCAATACGTTTAATCAGACGTTCCTTATAAATTCACAACACGATATATCAACAGCTTGTGAAACGGATTCGTAATGGTCAAGCAAACAAAGCCAGTTTTTATTTCAGGTCCCCACGTGTACCGACAAAGTATCAAATTCCCTTATCGGCTTTGTTCCTTGCATCCTTCTTCTCGCACTTACACTGATTGTGACCGCAGTTATGGGCATCGATCTTATACGAAAATGCAAACTTATATTCCCTATAAATGCGCAGAAACCTGACGTTGAATGTAACCCTACGGAAATGCAGTCTCTAACTGATAACAACCAATACCAGCCAGCTGCGACCTAAAAAATAACTTGTCTCTTAACAAAGTGTTTGTGAAACTGTGACATGCTTTTCGATGATCTTTTCCACTGACTGTTTAATATTTAAATGTCTAATAGAAACGATCTGTGAATGCTGATGTCAACGGATCGTGAATTCTCCGTGCGAATATACTGATGCTCGTGCTTTGAAATACTTTGTCTCTTACGAATTTAAGCATTCACGTTGGTCTGCGTCGGGGTAATATTATGAATCACTTGAGTCGACTCTGTAAATAAAAAGGTTCTGCATATGCGATACTGTATCATGGACCAAAGCTTAGTCCGAGCGTGTAATGAAACCAAAATTGCTGATGATGCTGACAGAATGTGAATTTATGCGCGATTATATCGCTGCCCGTGAAACGTTTTGTTACTACTCGATTTTCATTGCTTACGTTAGTTTGCATAGGATAACGTATTGAGTCAATTCAATCTGCACTGGAAATAAGTATTATGCACTCATGGCAGGCTGATAGCAAATCGGCGCCAATCGATCACAAATCGCCGCCAATCGAATCCTTTTTTTACATAATGATCTTGTTTGCATGGGACTTTGAGATTGATAACGTCTCGGTTTCATCATCAAGTTTTCCTTGTAGAGAATGACCGCGTGACGCATCACCATACATCGTCCCTTAGTTAGTGCTGACTATGCAACCTAAAGAGATAAGAAGGGTTGAAGCTGTGCCAAAAGCGTTAGATGACTAGTGGTTATACATCAGTCGTTTGCCCCACCTCACACCACCACTATCTCACTCCACCTTGATTGCGATATTTAAAACAGTTGAGTGACTCCAAAATTGTTCTATCATCGTAAATAGCCGCCAACTGCGTGTTCGTATTTCAGTATAGCTCTTTTAAACAATATATTCATTTATCTGCGCTGTACTTGCTATATTACTACGCAACGAATTTGAAAGAATATGAAAAATGGTTAAGAAAGGCCGAATTTTTGAAAAATTGGGCACCTGGCCCATTACCGACCTTGTGATACAACTAGTGTGCTTCGGTTTGCTGATTGCCAGCTGGTTGGACGGAAATCACAAAGAAATTCATGCAGCCCTCGTAAACACTAAGACAAACGACTTTCAATCGTCTCTCTACACGGTCAGTATGATTTGCTCAATTTTTTTAAAATTGAGATTTAGTAAAACTGCTTGTTTTCGATAACCGGACATTGATATGGTCGACCGGACATCGACCAAGCACGAAAGATTTGTGCACTTATCCTGTTTTGACTGTTTAAGCTAGTCGACCTCGGCGCCGCTATCTTAGTAAAATTACCGGTTACCTTGGTTGATTTGAGTAAATTCTTGTGTTGGTGAAACAAGCGAACATGAAAAAATTTCGCATTAGCGCTATTAAGATAGATTGTTCGACATCGACTTAATACAGTAGCGTCGAAACTGCCACGTCGACAGGCGCTCGAGATACCGGCAAGATGACGTCATCAAAAATTTGTTGAAATTTTGCGTGCTGTTTAACAGCTCACCGGTTGTGACGCGAAATTTACTACTTATCGATCATTTTTAAATCAATACTTGCACATATTTCTATCGAAATCAATCGATCTCGCAGGCATTCAAAATCCTCTTGTTTCAGCATTTCATTCTGCACCAAACAGCAACTATTTTGTGCGGCGTTGGAATCTTGGCATATATCATATTAATAATATGGAATATTTTCTCGATCAAAAGAAATGCCACAGATGCAAACAGCCCAATTTCTCGTCAGCGCAAAAATTTCTGCACTATTTTGCGAAGTCCTAAATTTCTGGTTGGAGCCCTGGTAAGATGCTCATATAATATGTTCGAATCGGACGCGCTGTTGTCGCTTGTAATGTTGCGATTATAATGAATGTGGTTTCGACCACCGACAATAGGCGACGGGCATGCACATCCCTGGATTCCCCTTCACCGGCAGACATCCTACCATGATCATCAGCCCTGAGCCAAGTCAACTTTTTCGAGCGACCAATGCTTGGGGCGAGCAGTGAATACAGCGAAAAGGACACTCGCGCCTGGCCCAATCTCCCAAAGCCCCGGCACCCATAAAATCATTTCGTGTGCTTGATAAAGTACTCAGTCATACTTAGAGGGTACCATTTTCACCTAACTAGGTACACTTTCCAACTCAAATCCGTGTGAAAAACGTTTTCTTTGAATTGGAAAGTGTCATCATTGAAGTAGAAATAGTATAACTTCGTACTGTATTAAATTAAAACTAATGGAACCAACCCGTAGTTATGATTTGATCCAGTTCCCAGCTCGCTCTCTTTATCCTTGAGCGATATGAAATATATTGCTATTTCAGGTTGCAATGATCCAGATCTTATGCAGTGCGGTTATCGTTTACCTCGCCCAAGACGAGCTGCGACACAGGCCACAGAAGGAAATCGAGATTCTTCTTCGTGATGTCATCGTAACAAATCCTGCAGCAATGAGGGCTTTGGAAGCGACGAACAAATGCTGTGGAGTCCGACTGAAAACCGGAAAGATTAACCATCCCCACGAATGCCTCAGCCCAGTTTCGGTAAGCTTTCATACTGTTAATTTAAAGAACGTATATAACAGATGCTTTCAAAAAATGCTAGTGACTATGGATGCCTTTGATTTCGGCTACTTGCAATTGGGGGCCAGTTGTGTAACCAACAGAGCGTACTTTGCCAAATAATAAGATGATAGCTTTGCGTGGTGAACTTACTTTTGACTGCAATCTCACTAGTCAATTTTTAAATGCTATCAATTTATTAAAGGAATCATTTGATCAGATGAATCAGTCTTGCTTCAGATTATTGTTTTCTTTCATTAATATTCTATAAATTGATTAAATTTTTTGACAAATCTTCAACATTTCGCAAACAGAAACCCAGAGAATAAGATCGTGGTTTATAGTTATATAATGTTACTTTCTTGCACGGAAGTATAGAAAGCATCGCATTTCAATGAAAAATCCTTAAATTTTGTGTCACAAAGCAAAAGAATTCATATTGCATTTGTGGCAATTATCTATACCCACTTTAAAAATTTTCATGTTCAACTTACAAATTACTGTCTGTTTAATACGTTCGATCAAACATCCCACATTAATTCTTGATGTGATAATACAGAAACAGCCTTTATTTGCTATATTATCACGGATCGATTTCACAAGTTGTTATTTCAGGTCCCTACGTGTACCGACCAAGTATCTGATTCCCTAATCGGTTTTGCTCGTTGCTTCTCTCTCCTCGCACTCTCAATGATTGCTATCGCAGTTATGGGCATCATCTTAGTACGAAAATACAAATGTATACGTGCAAAGTGTGGTCAGGAACCTAAAGGTGCACCGGTCGCTAAGGAAATGTTGCCACAACACGTAGACAACCCAGAGCAGATAACTGTCCTATGATGGATAATTTATTGCTTAATGAACGATATTTGTGAATCTGAGAAATGCTCTCTGGTGACTCTGTTCGGGTTACTGTTTCGCGTAAAAATGTATAATCGAAACGATCTCCAACTGCTAAGCAACGAGATCGTTCCGCATATTCTATGCTGTATCGTCGATTGCAGCTTAAATCTGGATGAGAGGAAGCCAAATTTGTCGCTGATGCTGTAAGATGGTGAATTTTATGTGCGATTATATCGCTGCCCGTGAAATTTTTTTGTTCCTTCTCGAGTTTCATTGTTTACGTTAGTTTGCATAAGATAACGTATTGTGTCACTTCAATTTGCACTGTAAATAAGCTTTATCCACTCCTGGCAGGCTGATAACATCAGCCTACTTACTCTGATCAACCTCACAATATCGACTTGAGCTTGTCAGCAAGAAATAATCTTGTTTTGAGAGTGTACAACAAACTCAATAGCAGAAAACAGAGCCTGATTGTACGCAACAACCGTTAAAGCTGATCTTCTTGTTGATTAAGGATAACAAATGCACTAGCCGCGAACATGTTTGTTTTCAGTAAACCCATGCGCGCGCATGTCCACAAACCAAATGTCTCTCTCTGGCACAAGGACACACTCGGACACTAGTGGTTTTCTGAGATTAGTTAATTGATAAGATCTTAGAGCTCTTTTGTCGTCATAGTATTCATGCGTGATGAGCAAGTTTTGTTGCTTTGGCAACGGTCATATTCACTTAGCGAAATAATTTCTTTCCTTTCACCGAACACGCCGAAACTTTCATAAATGGCAATCCTAATAGCAGGAACATTCAGACTCTGTTCCTTAACTAGGATATTCGAATATCGTGTCTGTGAATGTCTCTCTTTTCATTTTGTTTTGAAGTGCGACAAGGGAAACGGATTCTTCTACCCTTCCCAGTTGAAAGAAGATGAGCAACATTACTTTTTCTGGAACTAAATCATGGGAGAAAGTTGTAACTGCTGGCAGTTTTGGGCTTGTAGCGTTGCCTGGTTTGATTTTATACCTCTTGGTCGTCCATACTATTTTGAGAAACCCCAAATCGTTCGCGAGTAAGTCGTACTACAGTATGCTGTTGTCATTGGCAGTTAGCGACATTTGCGGCCTGGTTTTGTATCTATCATACTCAATACCCTGCTACTTTCTGCAGAGAAGGATATATGGAGATCAGCTCGACTTAATCATTCAAGCTATATCGAGTGGACTTTATTACGTGAGCATTGCAATTTTAATGCTCATAGCAAACAATCGACATTATGCAGTGTGCAAGTTTGCTCGTTACAACGCCGTTTTTTGCCAAAGGCAAGAGTTGCAATACGACGACGTTCAGCATGCAATCAACACCATTTCCGCTCTAATAAGGGTGCTATCCAAAACGAGCAGGACACTTTTCGCGACAAAGAGGATATTTTTGATATTGACCTGACTTGGGAAGTGTCCATTTTGATTTGGAAAGCATTCTCTTTGAATTTAAAAGTGTCCTTATTAAAGTGGAAGTGGTGCATTTGGGATACACGCGGCGCTGCCCACTGTTCTCTTGTTTTCTTATTGTATGAGTAACTCTGACAAGCTGTCCGTCGAATAACCATATTTTTATGAACAAATTTTGCAATTAGTCAGAGCTGACTGGTTTTAATGTTATTGTCGTATTTAATAATATTAGTTAAAACAATCAGCTGTCGAAAGAAAGGAGGTTAAAATAGGAAACATTTTTAGATGCCAGCGCCCATATTTGAGCTCAGTAAAGTCATAAATAAGATTAACAGACTAAAAGAATAACATTTGGCGATCCCTAACATTCGCTGTAACAATTTCTACCTTTTATGCCCCACTACACTCCAGGCGTATCCAAAGTGTTCGCGCGCGAACCTGTTCGATCGCATATCTATTCATCAACATACTGTAACTTTTTCAGCCGTACTCGCCTTTTCCTGGCGGCCGCCTGGCTCTTCGGTACTATCAACGGCGTTTGCTTATTGCTTCCTGATTTCGGATTTCGATTATATCCTGAAATATTATCGGCCGAATTTGACGAAGATCGGATGGGAAACGAATACTTCTTATGGTACGATGCGCTGGTATCTCATTGTATTTTGTTGATAGTCATTTTCTGCTATGCTTCGATATTGCGAAAAATGCGAACACAGGTTAGCGCTCTTAATCATTCTGGCGTTGCAACCCTTGCGCAAAATGGAAGCGACAGAGTCGAGCTCAAGTTGGCGCTTCAGTTTGGCCTAATTGTCCTCGTGTTCATTGCATATCAGATTACTTGTGAAGTAATGAATAGATTTTCAATCGGTTATCAATATTCCGTTTTCTTAAACCTGTTCTATATTGCTCTGATTAGTTGTAATCCGTATGTATATTTAATTTTCAATAGCTCCATTCGCTGTCACTTTACCGAAATATTTTGCAAATCTTGTGCACCTTCACACGTGTCAAGCCATCGGGCTTCGCTCCATGCAGTGGCTGGTGATATCGATCGACGGCCGTGCCAGCCAACGGGAGTGCTTCCCGCGCTCATCGGCCGACCAGCACGAATTGGTCGAGTCGGACTGTCGCATTGTCATGTTGGTTAACTTCATATACATATGATAAGTAAACCTAATATATTTCAATTTTTTATCACAATATACATGAAGTTCACTGGTAAATTTGCACTGTTTTTCGAGTCCAAATGATCCATTTTCGATTCCGCTTCATTTTATCTACAACCGTCTGCTTGAAGAGAAGATATCGTTGTCGCATGATTTCCCTAAGAGCTTAATCGTCGAGTTGTTAATTGCATACATTCTTCAAATAACATGTCAACTTTACATTCAAACAACGCTACTTTTCGATGTTATAAGTGTTGTGGAGAAAGTGATAGTATCCAATATGCAATAGGCATCACTAAGGGCAAAAAATGTACCACCCAAATACAATTTTGCAGGACGCATGAAACGATTCCTACGCCCATTTATGCTTCGAAATATAGTTTTAGTAATGAACTGAATTTGATGATTGGAACCGACCTCAAGTCGCACAAGATCGATACTACTTTGCCTACATCTTCCTTATATGACCAGTGCGACGTACAATTAATTATGGTCAAAACAATTATTTTCATTTAATCCCGAATTTTTCTTTTCATTATTTAGAACGAAACAAGTCTCGCGGAATGATCGTTAACTGCTGCATCTATGACAATAGTATAAGTCTCATTTATTTTGTTAAGAAATCTCTGCTTTCAAGCCGAGATTTCTTTTTCCGTTTTGATTTGAAATGCGACAAGAAACACATATTCTTCGACTTTTTCAACTTAATAAAGATGAGCAACATTACTTTTCCTGAGAAAAGAACATGAGATAAATTTATTACTGCCAGAAGTACAGGGCTTGTCGCGTTGCCTAGTTTAATCCTATACCTATTGGTCATCTTTGCTACTTTAAGGATCCCAAAACCATTCGACAATAAATCTTACTACGATATTATGACTGGCAGTTAGCGACATTTGTGTTTTGCTTCATAACTTTCTGTACATCATTACATGCTTTTTGCTGCAGCGAAGAATATTCGGAGAAGATTGTGATCAAGTTATTTGCACTATAAGGAACGTACGTTGTTACATAAATATCTCAATGATAACATTACTAACAGTCAGTCGATATTACGAAGTATGCACATTTTCATCATTTAACTATGTCTTCAATCAAAGGTAAGAGTGTCGATGAGGAAGCGCTGCTACATGCAATCGATGAGTTTTAACGCGCGGGCGACGAGCTGATTGAATAATTTCTCTTCTTAATTGATTTTTCGTTTTGAGACTTACTGACTTGATATTAGAGTTACGCTTAAACTGATCAGAGCCGCATCACGATTCACAGAGCGTATATCCAACTTTTGGTCCTGCCTGATATCGCGCATTCCCCAGTTTTTGCACATGTGGTGCGTCGCCTTGTTGCAATGTCGTATTGTTTGTTTTGATGGACAGCACAATAATAGAATGAGTCAATTCTTTGCAAATATGACTCCTCTCATGTCGCGTTTTGCCTAATTCCGTGGGCATGCTTTTCTAGTCAAAGGCCATCAGAGGATCACTATTCTAGGTATATAGTATTCGCGTTACAGCCTCTCGGCGATCCCCACCCCTTTCAGCGCATGACAGAATTTATCAACCACCCCTGCCTGTGCGGCAGACGATTGCGAGTTACAGTAAAATGAGTCGCCCAACAGCTACATTGGCAATCATAACCGTCTTGGCAAGTGGTTGTTAGCCCAAGTGACACTGTCTGGCCTATCGGCGTTCAACAAAGCGTCCTGTCAGAGAGAATGCTAAAGCGTTTGCGATAAGGGTCCGCTTGTTATATTCCAGCTGATATGTCCGGTGTTCGCTCGCAAATGTTTTGCTCCTCTATTCGAAACTAGCGATGCCAACACAACGTTATCATGCTTTTGCGCTAGTTCTCCAATTATTCTTATTAAACTGCAAAAGTCTGCAAATCGACGTGTCCAATGAGTGTAGATTCGCTAAGTTAGCGCAAGAAAACGTTCCCGATCTCGACTATTCTCAGGTACGGAAAACATTTATTCACACATTCCTCACGGGAAAGTAATATGAATAAGGAAAAGGAGGAACTGAAATTATCTCTAAAATTGAAAAGGCCCACGAATCGGAATCAGAGCCTGAAGATACGAAACTGGTTCAATCTATCATATCTTACAGCAGAAACTGGCGAAACCTGTTGATATTGGGGGTTTTCTAACTGTTGACCATTATTGGGCGTTTCAAAACAAAGTAAACAAACACTTTTACTTCGTTATTACAATGCTTACTCTTTGAAAGTACCCAGCACTACTGTACTTAGCTTAACATACTTAGCTAAGAATTTCTTTTCAGGAACTGAACAATCTGATTAATGGAACAGATCATACATTTACACGAGACGACAGCGCAAGGCAATGTGCCGTGAAGTCGTTTCTAATTATCGAGACACACTTTAAGAATCTCGGCACACAAATTGATAGTTCAGTTCGCGATATCCAACTGAAGGCAACCATACGCGAAGCCCGCGCTCTTCTCAATAAGGTACCGATCAGGCATTTTGGCGAGAAACGCCCTCAACTAAAGATGTATTAGGTACACGGTAACCCCGTAATTAGTGCTTGTAAAGCTAAACTTGCCAAAATTAGACATTTTATGCTGACAATAAGTAGATCTTAGCCGGTGAAGTGTTCACTGGGATTTACTGAAGTAAATGTTTAGAAAACAATTTTGAACATGTTTTAAATGCCTGTGCGATATATCATATTAAAGGTCTTCTTTTTTGTCAAGGTTCAACACGTATTTCTCGCATTTCAAGCGCTGAAGACAGTCTCCCAATCGAATGCATCGGCGAATGCCGTTCGCGACGCCTGCCGCTCGTACAAACCGAAGGATTTAATACACGAATTGAGCTCCATTTCCAGCAGCTTCCCTTCCTTGTTCCAAGAACTCGTCGAAGGCACTGGCTTCTCGCTTCAAGAGTTCAATTCATTGGCACGGGGAATTCTCCAAGGTACAGTTGAGAATAGTTCAGGTAGACTTGTATCTACTGTCCAGGGACATAAAGTAAAAACGGACAGATATAAGGGATTGTCGGGTTGCGAGTTGTCATGTAGTCGTCACATAGCGCAACTGGCTCATGTAATTCTGCCGAGTTTAATCGCAAATGAGCGGCCATTTCCAATAAGAGAGTCTTTTTTCACTCTAGTTGCGATTTGTAGAAGCAGCGATGTGCGCCTTGTTGGCAATTGAATGCATTCGGTGGATAGACAGCTCGGTCGACGAGGGCTTATGGAATCATTATCGCCACCAGATAACGCAACGTCTGAACGAAATCGAAATGGAATACGATAAAGCCGGCAGAAATCTGCTTCAGCATTTTCCACACGTCGTTCATCAGGATCTTCAAAGGCTGCTGCAGTTCACTACCGATAAAGCATACAATTCGCTTCAGGCATGTCGTGTGCACATTTTCATGCGTTAACCTCGAAGTAAACTATACAGCGTGCATCCACTCTTAAAAGAAATTTCTACTTTCATTTTGCAAGGCCATGATAACATTGTACATTGCAACAATCTTCTTCGAAATTGGTGTTTTTTTGACTCCAAATTAGCCACACCTCTGAATAAGCCACGAATTAACATACAATCACAATTGCAATGTTAAATAGTGTCTATTTCCAGAGTGTTAACTACATCTACCGCGAGTTATCGAAAAAGTTCTTCTTCATGGAATGGTTTGTGATGCAATACGACCACATCCCACCGAGCTTTGCTGATCAACATGCGCACGAGAATGCGTCCAGCCGATGGTTCTACGTTTCGAACCACGATTTTACGGTCGCTGCCCATGCGACCGATGTCCAAGAACACTGTGCTTGGTTCGGCAATCGTGTGAAGGGAAAGACAGTAAAACAGCTGTTTTCAGACGACCGTAAGTGCTAAGTTTGTCTCGATTGTTAGTTAAATTTAAATTGAAGTCGTTCTTATCTCACATATTCTCTTTCCACTTTAATATGGGCACATTCCGGATCGAACAAGGAACGTTCTGACTGATACGAAATATGTCTTTATTAAAGTAGAAATGGTTTGCGTAACAGTGCCCATGATAAATAACGCTCAGCTTAATTATACATACATTGATATCGTTATGGACATGTTTGACTTGCGCTACTGAGGATCTTTCAGAAAAGTACGCAAGCTTTCTGGAAGACAGCAGCATGAGTAATGCGATCAGTAAGCTGAAAGAAGTTCTTCTACCTTTGAACCTGCCGCAGAATCATGTCTTCAGTGTGGTTAAGTATAGGATGGATTTAAAAGTTGCATACCATCCGAACATGACGTCACACTTTTACGAAAACGTTCGATTGTCAAACAATGGAGGCGTAGTGAAACATGCTTTCATAGGATGGTGCTAACATTAGCGAATTGAATAGAAAGAAAGTAGTTCTCGTATCTGTTATTAAGGATTGTATCTTACGTTTTGGAGAGTTCGACTTTCCAGTTTTTCCTCGATTCCCGTTCTGGATCCAATTTTACAGTTGGATTCAGAGGACCAAAATCGAGGTTTCAGAGTTCATCATGCTGGCTTTATTGTTGTTTCTTTTTCATTGCTTTACTCTCAGTACTCCAGGTTTACTTAATAGTCCAGGTTGTTGTGTTCATTTTGCGTACAAAATTGTTTGATTAATCGCGTTACTAAGTGAATGAAGTGAGATGCATCTACAGTCATTCTGATCACTCTTGTGAGAAATTACTGTGCGAAATATCAGAGAGATTCCGAAGTGTAATTAGATAACAGAAACGTTGTCTTTTTTTAGTAAACTGTATGAGTGAATGATTCCATTTTTCGACTGCCTGCTCTACATAGTGGTCGAACGATTGTGACGATTTCAATCCCTACAAAGTACACTAAGCTCAAAAGATCAAGTTCGCGTTTTATATAAGGAGCTATTGACAGTTTCGAGAGCGAAACGGTCTATGATTGTATATAAAACACAATGCTACGATGTTACTTGACTGTTGAATTATTTGTTTATTTGGTAAAGCGTCGTCAGAGCCCCCTCTAACTGAATTATCTTGATTATCAGCACTCTATCTAATCCTTTTTGACTATAAAATGTATGACAACAATTAAAATATGTAATTACATTTTCACGTTTCACATTTACATTAATTCAGAGCAACTCCGGTAGCGATACATGCATAACTTTTTGAACAGTAATTGTACATTTACAATTATTTCTTGTCATGCAGTAACAATGCGCGTTATACGATCGGCTGTAACTCAAATACTTCATTTTGGCCTCCAGCAGTCACAGCTGTCACATCCTGGTCTGCCGCTGCTTGGCGTTTCTTCGGGACGCGTTTTCTTCGACATAAACTAAGAACAAATAATAGCAGCACAACCAAATCAGAGATCAAAATAACAATGAAAAGCGGGACACTTAGCAAAGAATTAATGATAGCGTCCGTGCAGTTTGGGACCTGAAATATTTGCACGTCACAGTTCGCTTTCCATTCAGCAGAGTGAATTGAAAAATGTTATTAAATATAGTAAATCCAGAGGCAATTATAGGTATGAGGGAGCAAAGTAGTAAAACGGCAAAAATTATATCGAGGTTGGGGGTAAAAAACTTCGATAAACTATGAGCGAGGCAAATCTCTAGGAAAAATGTATCGCCAATGTCAAATTACTGTACCTTAACAAATCTCGCTAATCGGGACCGTTTATTATAATGCATCACTCACAAATTAAGATGCGACATTTGTTCGCTATTTTCTCCCTAAGAAAAGAATTACGGTGCAATTAACTATAGGACGCCAACATCTATCTCACTTTTCATTGTGAAAACCTCGTTTTTCACCTTTCGCACAATACATTCTTGGTTTCTGAGGGCAAAACTACTTTAAAATCAAACAGTATCGACTTTGGGAGCAATTCATTCAATTCAACACTAGTTATTTACCGATCGCATAATGAATTCTACACGATATGCATAAGAACGTGTTATCACTGAAGGGATGAAAATATCGGCGAATTACCTTGCTGGTAACAGGACAATTCCTGGCACTAACACTTCCGGATTGTACAATGAATCCGCAGCAATCATACTTGATTTGCAGCCTGTCCAAGCCATTTTCGTTAAGTTCGCTGGCATCTTGCAGAACGCTGGTGATGTCGCTTTGAAGTCCATCGAAATGTGTGTTTATGAAGAAAATCAGCGTAGATATAAAGCTGAGAGCTTCACTTAATAGTAATATTAAAGCAATCTGCAATCAAATGCTTGTGGGCGATAAGTTAATAGAATATTGCCACTCAAATAGTACACTATCTGAAGATGTGGATATGTTCACTTAGGTATGCGCAGTGTGGAAAGGAAGGAGAAGAGATTCAATCAATCTCTTCTGTTCTACCGAATGTTATACGATTATTTATCATTTTTGATAAATATATCATGACTTCAGCGCGGTTTGCAATTTAGAGAGAGAGAGAGAGAGAGAGAGAGAGCAAGGGCGCTGCAGACAACGTCCAAAGGTATCGATTCGAATTTCAAATGATCAAATTTTATGTTTTGCCCGGAAAAAATGAAACTTAGCTAATCGCGTCGATTCTAGTGCCTGCATTTCTTGATAGATGGGCAACTCGCCACTCTTGGCAGTGATCATTATTTGTTGCGTTTCAAAAATGAACTTACAATTAATAGATTGTTCATATTTGGCAACTTGCAGCAGAGCCTCCGTTGATTCGCTGCAGCTTGGTTTCCCTCATGGGCAATCCTGGTGCTTTGTCCACAGCAAAAGCCATAAATAAGAGTAGCAAGAGCCAACGCAAGCGTTATGTAGCGCAAAATCAGCGTTGAATCGTAAAATCGAACATTCTAAAATGGAAGCTTTTACGGTTTAATGTCAGCATTGATGTGTATGCAG
>NIUQ01001989.1:0-25544 GCA_002796945.1 Plectus sambesii
TAACCTCGAAAACGACAAGCTGATGCTGAGAGAGGAAACGCCCTATTACGCGCAGTTGGTCGAAGAGCAGCCAAAGTCGTGGGCGAAGCGCATCGACCTAGTCGCACGCATCATCTTCCCCTTACTCTTCCTCGTCTTCAACATCATCTACTGGGTCATTTATTTGGTTCAGTACATGTTGTGATCTATCGGTCACCGTGGGCGTCGATCGTTGAGTCGCCTTTCTGTACATCTGTGTATTTCGCCAACAGTTGACGCTAACACATTTCTAGTGTAGTAATCTGATTGAATAATCGTAGCTTCGTCGCTCTCAGAACATCTCATCTATCTTCATGATGTGGATACAGATGTGTACTTAGCCAAGCGGGTCGTATCTGAAACTCGAACCGTTAGCCATTGAGTGTTTACTGCGCTTGATGAAGAAAAGGAACAATCGTTTTTCTTCTAATAACCGCCCCTTTCATTAAAGATAATCTAAGAACAAAAAGACAGTTCACAAAATAATTAAGATGATAGTGAGACGAAATAAAAGATGTTTAGCAGATCTGTGACCATTGTTGCACGCAGAAATTTACTCACCGAAATAGTCGCTCGTACATGCAATGAAACATAAAACAAGCTATAACTGCCACATGAGCGCAGTCTATAACTCTTTGTGCCAAGATAACCTTTATGAAAAGTTTATAAACCATTCGATCTCATCTATACGAATGAAAAAAATTGTAAAGCATGAATACTCTAATGAAATGACCCTACTCAGATTCTCAAAATAGCGTGAAGCAATGTTGTGAATAGGGCAGAGTATTTATTCAGACAAGAAATCTTTCACAGAATACCTTAATGGATACCAATACGTCCACAGCATAAAGTTTCGATCAAAAATTTTTCAGCGCAACATACACAGCTGAATTTCATGTGGCTAATGCAGCGGCACGTCGTTCTTGCTCGAAGCGCCTCAACACGACATATAATCGTAAAATATAGCTGACAATAGCAGAGAGCGTGTTAACAAAAACGAGAGCATTATAGCCTACCCATAACGAAAGAGCGCACCCGATTGACCCTTGAAACTCGCTCCATGTCCCTTTTGGTCTTTCATTTGCAGTTGGATATTTAAAGGAATGCATTCGAATTATCAGATTCGCTTGCCGGGGATCAATCACAATTACGTAACCTCTCTTCTCACTGAAATGGATGCGTTTACATGGATGTAGGCATTTGGACATGCACTCTTTTGGTACGTTGAATGTAGACGGCAAGCATTTTTTGTACTGATCCACAGAACAGCGTTTGAGAATGTCGTTAAAAGTATTTGACAAGCTCATAGGCGAACAGCTGCATAACTGCCGAATCACTTGAAATCTGCAATTTCTCTTGCAATCTTCTGGTGAAACTGCATCGGAACACTGTTGAATGCCATTGATGACGTTCAGCGAACTGTACTCGGAAACGATTTTCAGCGTGGTATTCTCACTTGTACCAAATTTCACAGATAATAACGAATCGAATAGCACGTTACCGCTTTCGAGGTAGTTTTCTCTGCCAAGCAAATCAATATTAACCCGTTCAGCAACAAACGACCATGCATTATCGCCGCTGACAGGTCGATTAAGATTAGCATTCATTTCGATATATTCACTAAGTGAGCTGAATTTTTTAAATGGTAATCTGTAGCAAATAGTGGTTTCGTCAATATAAATTGTCTCACTGATTTCAATCTTTTGAGACGTGTTTTTTTCTGGTTGGTGCAAACGGACCTCAATAATGTCAGCTTTGCGAACTTCACGACCGCATTTTTGCATCAAATCGTTAATGCTCATATCGGTCGCATTCAAATGCATGAGGATGGCTTCAAATAACTGCGACTGCGAAATGGATAATGATTGGCCATAATCGGATTCGCGAACTTGTTGATGCCATTCAACTCTATCATACGTCCCACAAAATGCAATGAAAGATATGGCAGTTCTCAACAAAGAATCTGACCAGGTCACATCTTCAAGTTTTAGACTGCCATTGTTTATAATAAAATCGCGAAATAATTGAGTCATTTCTTCATTATAATTATCGTCTGCAGTTGGGTTAAGAGGTTGCTGACTCTGATTGAAGGAATGGGGCAAGCAAACCGTTGGATAAGATATGAAATTTACTGTATTATTTTGCGTTAAATTATGTATATACTCAGTTTCGGTGCCATACTTACAAATAATATCTGCACACATCTGATATGTGAAAGAAATGCCAGCAAGATAATATAAGCTCAGTAGAAAATTCTTCGTTATCCACTTTGCAGTCAGTATTTTTGCAAGATTCTGATTATCCAATTCAAAAATTTGACAGAAAATTTGTCCTCCAGACGAGCTAGCAAAAATTGCAATGCGCTCTTCACAATACGTTCTAACATGAGTCAATAAATTCTGCACGACTTTCTTGCCTGCGCAACGGCCAGCAAAGAATGAAATTGGGATAATAATAACAAAGTTGACAATGGCGTACATATTTAGGCCTAACCACAGGCCAAGCATGCCTCCGAGCGCAGCAAGGAAGTCGCCAGAACTCCATTTATATTGATCTTCGAATAAAATATAGGAAAAATCCTTAATATAAATTCGTAAATTAGCAGGGAAAACTTGCTTCCAGTTGGTTTCATTGCGGTACTGTTCAATATTATCGAGTGTCCCATATGCTATCTCTTTAAAGAATTCGTACCGTTCACATGGATCAACACACTTTTCTCTACATTTACGATCTTCGCTAGTATCATAGTTCAGACACTGGGTATACTTCGATAGAGTACACAAATTTGTATCTGAAGTATGCAAGGTTGGCCAAGTTATTGGTGTGCAATTGCACAACTTTTCAATTAAGCGAATGCGACAGTTCGCTTGGCAAACTTCCTTTGTGCGCTCTGTGGTACATTCGGAATTTCCATTCGTTTTCGATATCGTTTTATAATGTCCTGAAATTCCAACTGACAGAGTATTGTTCCCACCAGAACTGAACAATGTATATAATTCACTAGTCGAAGTTGGTGATCTAAAGGAGGTTTTTTTATGATAACTCAGTTTTTTAAATAACTCTACAAAGATTGAGGGCAATCAGGTTGAAATTTTAATATGTGTATAAAATTTCAGCCTAATTGCCCTCCGTTATTGCAGATTTATTCAAAACATCAGGTGCAATTTTTTCAAAAACACTCTGACCTATGTTGGAGTCCTGTCAAGAAAGCCAAGAAATCCAAATAGTAATATCCATCATCTGAAACGGGAAATGTGGATTCATCAATGGACACTTCGGTATATTCCGTTTCGTCAGAATACACTATAGCATCAAAAGACAATTGAAAGCAAATGTAGGTTGGTCCAAAAAACGTCAACTTAATATTGTTGCTGTATGAAATAGTCTTTAAATCAGCGCTGACAAAATTAAATTTCATGTTGATCTTTTTTGTTATTTCACGGCCCAGTTTTAAGCGCACGTCGTCAATAGAAACGTTTAGTCTCTTTAAACTTGGTTCGAAAACATTTTCCATTGCATATTTTATATCCTCTTGTGTTGAATCTGAAAGGATAAGTTAAAGGATATAACAAAAAGTACGATCGGTTTATATTTTTGAATATATTTGCCAATAGTGTCTGAATTGAACAGAAATTTTGGGCATTCGTTTTATGCGCTCCACGGGTATTTTATGCAGATCAAAAGTTTGTCCAATAGTTATACTGCTAGTTACAGTTAAGTTTTAAAATATAGTTATGTAAATGATAGTTATATAAATGATTAAATGATAGCTATAAATGTTAATTGTTTGATAGTGCTTATGCTTTGTTCGTTGTTGTAACTTTGAGGGCACATTACCCAAAAGGTAATGCAAATGTTTGCGACGCCAAATCGCTATCACCGACTGTCCAAATTGCATGAATAAAAACAAATCTATTGCTCGTTGAACATGTACTCAAAATCTCATTTCAATCCTACATAAGTGAAACAAAATGACAACATAAAATTCGATCAGAATTGCCGTAACATCTTATATATACTAACTTGCACAGGTTCATAATGTGTTTAAGAACGTAACCATCTCTTTTGCGTACATAAGAAAATGTAGAAAATTACAAATTAGATGATGCCGAATTGAATGAAATGTTGTCTTTTTTAAAGCTTAAAAGGTACGTTATGAATCCCTTCTATGAATAGGATCAGTTGTTATCTTAATTTGAGTGACAGGATATTTTCGAGCGCGCAGAATCAGTAACAAATACTGAAAGGGTGTATTTGTCGGTCGCTGACAATTTTTTGAATTAAGTAACTTAGACTTTAAACATCTTTGCACAATATAGGCCTAAATCAAGTTTTGGAAGGGAACTTACTGGAAAAATGATTAAAATGACTTTCGTACACGAATTGGATAGCCATTGATGTCCATTGATAAGGAATTCCATAATTATTTTGTAAATCAAGCGCTGCGGATACTTTGTCCGCCTCTGCCATGCTCATAATGGAAAAATAATGTGATGCAATCGCGAGAAGAGGCAAAGGCCACTCTTCTTCATCGAGTAGCATTAATCCTGTCATACCTTCTCGATTGAAATGTGCCGTTAATAATTCAGTGTAATTTCTAACGGTGTTACTGTATATTCTTCTATCCCATTTTTTCAAAAGATTTCCATAGTTTTTCATGCACATAGTTGGCGTTGGCAACGCAATTGGTTCGTTATTCATCAGAATTATCCGAGAATAGATAGGCTCTGCCGCATACTCTTGGCACAATCCGTAGCATAAGTAAGTTGTGTGAATTCCGCCGGCAGCGTACAGCACTATCCAGAATAACTTTTCAACCAAATAAGAAGTAAACACTGATCGTGATGGTGTATCTTGGGGTGTAATACTTTTCTTAATAAATTCTCGAACTTTATCAAAGAAACGTTTTTCCTCAGCGCTCTCTTGCATTTGTCGAATTTCAATGACGGCATTTTTTGAAGAGATACGTTTACGAACCAGCGTGAAAATCGGATCAAAAATGAACCGTAAAAGAACGATAAAGTCAAGACCGAGGTATAAGCCCAGAGCTCCACCAAGTGCACCAACAAATCCTTCAAATGACCATTTGGGGATTTCTGTAAAAACGACGTAAGAAGATGAATCAAAGTGAAACTGTGCTAAAGGCGTTGACCAAAAACTAGGACTCAGGTGCACATTGAAATCATAATTCCTTTTTTCGCAGTTCGGAACACACTGCGCTTTGCACTCGTTATCTTCATCACCCAAGTACTTCAGACACTTTTCATACTTTTCAAAAGTGCATACTTTATTAGTATTGTGTTGGCCTCGTGTGGAAAGCGTCGCGGGCAAGCAGCCACACATATTTTGAATCAGGTTAATTCGGCACCTGTCCAAGCATTCCGTCAAGGTGTACTCGTTTGAACAGCTTGGCTTTCCATTTTTATCAGCCATGTATTTCATAACAGTTAGTGGGGAGATATACACATTAAGGTCTTGATCGAATTTAACCTCGAAGATTTCGTCGCTTTTTTTTGCAGTTGATAAGTTGGGCGGTGTCCATCCTCCGCTGAAATCTATTGTCCACGAAGGATTGTGTCTGTCGAGTCCTCTCATGCTATCATCAGATAATTCAACCGTTGTTTCTATTATTTCTCCATTACTATTTGGAAAAAATGCGACTTTCTGATCACGAACTTTAAAGCACAAGTGCCTTGATCCAATGAAGGTAATGTTCTGGCCAGAGGACGAGCAATGCTTTCCAGGTGAATCATTATTTTGATAGTAAACAAGGCAGCTGGATTCAAAAGTGTGAACCTCTTGACCACCAAACTTCATGAATTTTCCATCAAATGTCGACTTCAACTGATCCAGGGTGATATTAAATGCAGCAATGTTAGGCAAAAGGACATTCTTCAACGCATTCCATTCGTCATCATTTTGATCCTCTGTGTTGCTGAAAGGATTCTTGCCCGTTTCGTTCAACATTTCGCCCTCATACATCATTGACAGATATTTCCATACAACGATGTATGTTTCTTTTGCGAATACCGCTTTAGAATAAGTTTGAAAAACGCCTTCATTTGTTGAATTTTCAAAGAACATATTTACCGCTTCCGTGTAATTTCCCATATGCTCGACAGTATTGAAGAGCAAATCGGCATCAGCCTGGGACCTATTTGATAAAACTGCTGAGAACTGAGAATTGCACTATTTGTATCTGAATTCTGCATTATCTTCATTACAGTGCTATTTGCAAAATAATGACTGAAAAATGACAATGCAGAATCAAGAGCGAATCTTTATATTCTCAGTGCTTGACAGTTTTATGAAATAGGTCCCTGAATGCAGAGCGTATAATCTGGAACACTCATTTCCGTAAAATTCATCTTGTAGGACATTTGCAAATTCGTTGGTTGGCTTTGATATTCCTGTATCAGTTGCATCAGTGATGCCAAAGTAAGACAACTTCCCATAAGATATATCATGAGCCAAAATGTCATGTTGAGTATATGTTTAGCAATTTCCAGGTACGTCCACTTCTTTGGTGTTAAAATGCGATGGATAGACTTTTGTAGAAATTTGTCAACATGTTGTCTCATTTGTTTTATGCGTATCGAAACATTTTGTTCTTGCTGCGCTGCCGTTTTCCTAAAACACAGACCCGCAAATCACTCTTGGTGTTGCAGTTGTATGCGAAATGACCGTTATTATTTTCGAGGAAGGCTCTCTCATGTTAGCAATGATAATTCAGAATATTTGATTGAGCGGTCTAAGCAAATAGGATGTTGAGGTTCAATGTGTTGGATGCCGACCCGGTAAAGGTTTTGACACGAAAAAAGACAAATGTTACTGTATCGTGTCAGGTTACATGATATAGTTTTATGTGCTCGTGTAACGAATCTAGCAAACCAATTAAAATAGCATTCAGTCAAGTACACGCTTCTGCTTGGTATGAAACCACAAATCCAGAAAGGTGAATATGGCATTAATGCAAAACATAACTGACAACATTCAAGCTGAGAGCAGGCACCAAATTTGGCCTGAATTTGAGAAATCTTCCGCTATGGGTTTCATAGATTTTATGATGCCTTTGCATAGACCACCTTTAAGGCTTTTATTCTGAGGAAGCCTTTAACTGGAAAAACAGTATTGTCTAACTTTACACTTTTTAAGAATTTTCTGCAGATAACTTGCTTGCATTTCATATTTCGCATAACTTTTCAATTTGTGCGTCAAATTGCAAGCCTGAACACATTTTCGCATTCTACTCACCATCTGCAATCTAATGGGGTATAGAAACATTAGCTCTAGTCAAGGCTTTGAATTTTTTAGTTTACATATTAAATTCAGTTCTTCGCAATAAAGCATTATTATTTTTAACAAAACTGATTATTAAATGACAGTATTCTAAGATTTGCCAGAAATTCATGCACAGAGCTACAATTAAAGAACATGGCTGAGCAACGGATCGTCACTGGCTATTTGGCAAGGTTTTCTTTATCTCATAAGCATAGTCGTGGTCTGGAGATGGTGTAAAAAGACTGGGCAGCGAGTAATTGTAAGCACCGCCTGTGCATAAACTTTTGGAAACACTTAATATGGCGCGAATGTTGATACTGTCAAACATAATGAACTTACAGATATTCTTTGTACATTGTCTATTGTTGTCGCTTAACCACGTTCGAAAATCTTGGTCGTTGCTAAAAGCGAAAGACAGTAAGTATATACATTACTGACTGTTCACTCAGATTCGACTAACATTGACTAGTGTTCTACGCACTCACTTGTTTTGTTTTCTGTGAACGGCTGTTGTGTTTTGCCTTCAACAGTTACATTCGCTAATTACTACTCGTTCCTGCCAGCATTTTTCTGTCATTAATATTAGGGAAACTACATCATCAAATGATTACGGTTATCTTGTCGCTCACCTTCGTACATTTACGTTTTGAGTTGTTGTCGGAGAAAAGTGTCTTACCCAGTATGGCCCATAGCCAGTTCGCATAAAAAGTCAGTTAGTCTCTTGCAAAAGTTTTCTGTTTCAAGTTTCGGACATGTTCATGTCACAAACAAACCTAACATACATTGACGCATTCGCAGGACACTGTCGCAAGCATAGGAGTACGGTAAACCTTCCCAAAAAAGTTTCGGTAAGGTATCCACTTATGAGTAACAAAGCAATTCTTTGGCATTATTCTTGGAATGCTTTTGTGTTAGAATTTCTCACCACTATCACTTATGACAGAAGACAACTCCAAGTCAAATATCGAAAAATTTATCCTAAGTTCTTATTCCCGTGTTGACGAAATCTTAGCACTCATTGTCGAATGGTTACGGTATTAAAAAGGGAAAAACAGTACCTGTCGGCTCAGGCGCTTAGCTGGAACTTGATTCGAACTGCGCAAAAGTCTCGATAGCTTCTCTTAGCGTCAAACGACACGGTTAGGTTCACTGACTGACGGCTCAACTTCATAAGCGAGCGATTGATCCGCAAGCTTTAATAAGAGTGTTTGCGCGTAGGTAGAACATGCAAATGACTCTCTTCCTTAGACTAATTGAAAGACGTTCATAACTCTTCAGTGATTTTTGTTAGGTCTCGTGACATTTCTATCAAATAACGCTCCTTAGAAATTAACATTGCAAATTGCTTTTCAGCGATATTGCAGTCGATGTTTTGACAAACGTTCACAGCATCGAAAAACATTGACTTGCATCAATACATCGTCCACATAATTTCAACTAAACATTTTCCAATGCTACGTACACGATCGAATCTAATGTGGCTGATGCAGCGACTCGTAGTTCTTGCTTGAAGCGACTCAACAAGAAATATGATCGTAAAATAAAAGTTTATTCTCGTCGCGTTTGAAAACACGCACACACGCTCAAAAAATAAGGAAAATACAGTGCGACATTGAAGTAAATAAAGCAAATATGCAAAAATGACAAATAAGTCGCACAAAATATTGCAAAAAACCAAGCAAAAATATGGATGCAAAAAAGCGCACACTCTTTGAGATACTTGTTAAGAGTTTTAAGTGTTTAAGAGTTTATTCGCCTTTCAATATATTACATATGGGGCGCCCAATGTTTCAATCCAATCCTATTTTGACACTCTTCATGCTTCGGCCTGCCACTTGTGCGTTCTGTGCTGCTTTATGATGGAAGCGTCGATGGTGCACACATCGTTGACGACTGTGCAATCCTGTGAGCAAATGACGTAGTCGATCTCGATCTTTGTCCTACAGTCATTTGAGCGCCACATCGATTTGCGAACCGGTCGTTTTTGTACAACGAGTCGAATGAGCTTGATCCACGCCACCAGCGAAGGCTCGCCAATGCGATGATATCGGCTTTGATGTTGTAGAGCGCGCGCGTGTTGTAGCTTGATGAGACGGTCGACAGGGGCGAGACCTTGAGTGTCGCCACGAAGACTGGATGAGGGGACGGGTGCGACTACGAAACCCTGCCTGTCGCACTGGCTTCTGGGTTTCGGAGCTTCTCTCATTCTGCTAACTTGCCCAAGCGGAGAAAAATTCTCAACCGACCGCTCACCGAACGCAAAAATGAGAGAAGTCCTCTATGAGATACTTATGCAAAATAAGAATCACGCTCAAATGGTGCTCAGTTTCTAGTCAAATGTCAGTTACAGCGTAGCTTCCTCGACTTTGTCATCCAGTTTTGGCACAGGTTGAACTTTTACCCACTTTTTCGTCACACAAATGTCAGAGAGGCGCACAAATAGCGCGTAAAAGAATTCGAGAAACATGAGAACGCTCAGTCCAAGAAAGAGGCCAAGCGCGCCACCAATCTCTCCAATAAATTCCTCAGTCGTATACATTAACTGTTCTTCCATGTACTGATATTTGAATGACCCAATTCGTAGGTTAATTTCCACATCATCCAAACTCTCCAAAGTCCGTTCAATAGTAATAACGCTCCTTGTACTGAATCTTATTCTCTCACACGGCTCAAGACAGCCATCAAGACAAGCGAATGCGTCACTTAGTAAAGCAACATTGCATTGCTTGTAGTCAGCGAGAGTACAAAACTGGGCATTTTCGTTGGATGATGCCGGGAAACTTATTGTGCGTGGTAAGCATCTGCAGGTATTTTGAATTGCTGTAGCAACGCAAAAGCTTCGACACTGGTCGAGTGAGAGAAGGTTCGAGCAGCGCAGTTCCCCTCCAACAACGGGATAGGCTTTAATAATAGTTTCGATCTCAAGCGCTATGATTGTTTTTGAGCCAAAACTGCCCAACACTGTCGCGTCAAGAATAGTCGCCCCTTTTTTGTTCGTGTTTCTGCCAGTTAAATCAATAGTGATTGGTGGTAAGTTATCAAAATAGTCGCTAGAGTCGCGTGTTAGCGTTCCATTTGCAGTAATTTTTAAAACATTTGAAGAAGAATTAAATGTCAGCGACTCCATCAAAGGCTTGAAACAGATTTTCGATTCTTCAACAAACACTGTGGTAATGTTTTCAGTAGTTTCGTTCAAAATATTTGCATTGTAAGTTACATTCAGTTGATACATTTTTGCCAGTTCGCCTCCAAATTTTTCTCTCAGTTCTTCAAAAGTAATGCCTATTACATTTATCATGTTATCTATAACGTCGAAGAATGAAGAGAGTTCCATGTTTTTTGGAAAGTCATCGGACAAAAACCATTCATATTTTCCATATTGCGCTATGTAAGAGTGCACATAGTTTATAAATGCAGGATCCCATTCGTCTTCTAATAGGGCACTCTTTGTTTTGCCTGATAAGTAGTTTTGAACAAAATTCGTGGAATTAACATTGCTTTGTCCATGATCATAATCGATTTTCAAAGGGAAAAAGGGCAAGCAGATTGTTGGTGAAGGGAGTGAAATGGATGTGCTATTTTTTAGTTCCGCTTTTACTTTAGCATGGTTGTTGCGCCTATAGTTAATGACTACAGATTCGAATATCCAGAAAGTTAATATTCCTCCTGCTGCGTAATAAAATAACCAATAAGCGTTTTTAAACACTTTTTTAATGAATGCAAATTTGTTCAGTTTCAGGATATCTGAAAGGTCTAATTCCGAAATACTTGTTATGAGACGGAAAAATTTAGCATCAAGTGCAGTTTTAAGTTTAGTATTTTTCATTGACTTAGCAAAGAATGCTTTTTTATAGAGTAATTTTTTTAATAGGTAACTTATTAGGACAAATGGAGGTGTGAAAATGAGCCAGGCGATGAACCGGAAGTCGAGTCCAAGCAAAATGCCCAACATGCCGCCAAAGGCAACGGCGAATTGTACAAAAGTCATTACTATTTCTTCTTCAATTGTCAGATACACAAAGTCTTCAACGCGAATCCGTAAACGCGATTGAAAAGGGTTTGGCACGCCGCTTTCATTGTCGAAAATAATGTTCTCTTTAACATCGACCTTAATAATTTCGCAAGGCACACCCACTGTGTCTTTCTGGTTGTTATAAAACCAACTGCTTTCATTAAATTTCAGACATATTTTATATTCTTGTAGCGTACACACACCACTTGTTGAGGGTAGCAGCTCTGGCCAGCTGGTTGGTGAGCAATTGCACAGTTCCTCAATGTACTGGATACGATATAGCAAATCCGGCTCTTCTCTGCTCTTTACATTTGCACATTTAGTTGGATCCGGCTCTAAGGCCATTTTATAATTGATGCGCAAGGAATAGATTTTCGATTCGCCGAAAGGAACAATGTAAGCAGATGCGACCCCGGTTGTTTCTCTTCGTTGTTCGTAATATGCATCAATCCAATCATCAAGAATAGAAAACGTTGTATCAAAAGTAAAAATGATTGGTTTAGAGAGCCAGTAATCATTGAATAATTTATTACTTTCTATAGTAATTTCAGCTTGATTTTTTTCGCTTGCATATTCCAAATTTTCAAGAGGAATGTGCATACAGTATGAAAAAGGACCGAAAGCTGCGGCTTGAATGTTGTTAATTACAGTGCTCTTGTTCGAACTAAATATGTGAAACGTAAGCTGAGCGTCGCTAATTAGTTGATGAAGAGTTTTTTGGCGCAATTCTTCAATTGTTATATTGAGCTCTGTAAGCTTCGGTATAAGAACATTTTCGATGGCATTTGCGCAGTCGAGATTATGTAGAGTCGTCAGATTTTCTAAAATTTCGTTATTCTTTATATTCAGGATTACTGGTAGATAATTGTTCTATCAAAAAATCTGCTGATGAAATTAGAAATTAATTGGTTGACTGTAATCAAAACAATTTCATAAGGAAAAATAATTTACGTGGCAGCGTTACCTGATAGTAAACTCGTAACGCTTTTTCTCGAGCTTCGCAAAGCTATTTGATGAACCTACCTTCACAGTGTTTGTAGGGAATATCAAGACAATAATCCCACCCCGAATAACTATCAGTTGTAGTATGAAAAGAACAAACTTTCGAATAATTGCCACAGTATTCATCAGCCCAATCATCAGGCAGGCTTAGGCCGTCGAACAGATATTTTTGCCATTCATTGATTGGTGGCTTTTCATTATCGTTTGGGCCATAATATGCGTTGTAGTGTTCATAATAATACAAGACGCTTAAATACTTGTAAACTACATAGACCATTACATGTGGCCAGCTAGAATCATCGCCGCCATATTGAAGAATGCTTTCCTTGTTGATGTTGTTTTGGTTTAGATAGACACTTAATGCGTCCGTGTAGTTGCTTGACGGCGCAAAACTGGGATTAATGTTATAATAAGTTATGTTGTGTCTGAGGCAAAGGGTAGCAGGAGGCAATGAGATCGATCTGTTGAAAGATACGTGCATACTTGTTTTCATATCACCGGTTGCAAACTGCTCCCACAAATCGTAACAAGATTTCGCAGTGTACGCACCACCGGCTAGATAAATCACGGCCCAGAGGAACTTTCCAATCGACCACATGGCAAGAGACATTCGCGTTAACTGTAGTGGAACTTTAATGTTTAATGCGATAAATACTTTTTTAATAGTTGAATTGTTGAAATTAAATTGATTGTCTTCGCTCGTTTCCGCCTCCAAATTAGCCACCGAAAATTTTTTGAGGGGAAGCTTTGCCACTAGTGCGAATATGAATTCAATCATAACAATGAAATCAATACCAAGCCAAATTCCCAATGCCCCTCCAATAGCAGAAGTAAGGTCCAGAAATGACCACTTGAATTCCTCTTCATAAATCAAAAAGTCATATTTATTGAGGATTATTGTTAACTGAGCCATTGATGGTGCAACTAAATTAGGTTGATATGGTTTGCTTATTCTGTAATTCGATTGCTCACAGCTAACAGGACAGTTGTTTCGGCATTCCTCATCTTCATTGCCAGAGTAATTAAGGCATGTTATATAATGCGTTAAACTGCATTTATTTTCGTCGCTTCGTCCAGTTGTAAAAGTAACAGGCGTGCAACCGCACATTGCTTTAATGAGATCAATTCTACAGTTTTTCTCACATTCTCGATGGGTCGGGTAAGAACAGTGCAATTTTCCATCTAACACTGCAGGTTTTCCATGATAAACACTCTGCAATAAATATCATATCGTAAGGCACACGCGCATCGGTGATTTATTGCGGTACGAGCAAGAGTATTCATTTTTCCTTTTTCCCTACGACCTTTCTGAGAGCTAGTTGAATGCGTCGATCTGCCATCGATCGTATTCAAAATATAAGGAAAAGCCCCCAAGTCTTTACACCGTAAATCCTCTAATAAACGCTCTCTCTAATAGGCGCCCCCCTCAAACCTTGATTGAAAAAATAGACGCCCAGGGCGTTTATTAAAGGATTTACGGTATGTAACATTTAACTATTGCCTTTCAGAGCCTAACTAGCGAAACAGCAATCATTAGAGCTACGATATTATTCCCCTTTTCTGTTTTCTTAGAATTAGTTCAATCGTGAGCAAATCTTACATTAAAAGCGACCATTTTTCGTCGCTTCGAATGAGTGAAAATGGTTAATTTTACTGCTTCACAATGTAAAATATTACAAAACGACTGAAGATTCGTGATCGACATTTTTTGTCTCCAAACAGATGTTCTCCGAAGCGTTATTTAAGAGCTTATAAATGGAAAAATCCGTTGAATATTCTCTTCGCATCATAATTATATTAATTTTTTGTCAGATTAACATTTTAAGCTTCTCCGGGACTAAACTACTTTCTGCGGTAGAAACTTATAAGTGATTGCCGACATCCTTACCTCATAATCGATATATATTTCACTGAATCTAGTAAGCTCAACTTCAGTGATGCTACTCTGATCTGTAGCAAAATTTAGTGGCGTCGCATCTTCATTGAAGTAAAATAGTATATTACTACCACTCATTTCGATGGCCTGTAAATGATCGCTGAATGTTACTGTAATCTGATCAAAACTATCAGCATCAGCCTGAAGAGTGAAATTGCGCATTGTGAAGCAAATTTGATTTTGATCTAGATATGATATTGTATCGAAGAATTCACATTGATTATAGTCGACTTCAGAGTTTCGATGTATGCAAAATAAACGTTGATATCTGTCATACACTTGCGAATAAAAAGAGGCAGCTTTGAAGTATTCAAGAAAAAAATTTTTGATTTCGTCAATCGTAATGTTAATTTGTTCTGTTCGTGGCACTAAAAACTTCAACAAAGCGTTGTTTTGATCCGGTTCCATTTGACTGAACAAAGTGTTAAACGGACTTTCCATTGCTTCACGCAAATATTCCGCCTCATGCATGATCGCAAGATATTTATGAAAAATGAAGAGCGCTCCATTGGAAAATTCTGTGGAACTATAACTTTCCCATTCCTTAGTATTATTCGTTGTATCAAATCTACCGTTTAAGATGGTTTTGTTGAAGAAATCTTCTATCGCATCGGAATACGGTGGCGCGCTTGATGAGTTAAGTGAAAAAATCTGTGCGGCATTGAAGGGCACGCAAACGGTTATATTAGGCAGCGGTACCATTCTAGTTATATTAGCCGTAACGTGCGTCAGAATGGGAGTGCGTGAATATTCGCTCAGCAAATCCCAACACGAATTTATGGTCAGATAGCTGCTGAGAAGGTAAATCGCTAACCAAAAAATACTCTTCAACAACCATAATGATACTGACTTGAATGAACGACTCGAAGGGCCGATCTTTAAGTCGACAAGAGTATTTAGTACATGGTTTACCACAAGCTTTGGCTGAATTGGAGAAATGCGATGGTGGGGGCTTTCTTTCGGTTCCATGATGATGTCTGTTGGGCGCATAGGCTGCTGAAGATGTGAAGATTCTGTAAACTGAAATGTAAGCATATCTCGCATCGGCGTCGGGCTTTATATATCGTCGAGAAGTGATCAACTATCAGAGCGCATAATTCAATCAAGCTATCATGCATACTACTTTAATGATGGAATCATCAAGAGCTATTCCTGATTTAGGGCAATTCAATTCTAGCGAGAAAATCACGTTTGATGCTCCGTGGAGCAAAAGTTCGCAAATCTCTCAAGCTGAAGTACGGGTGGGCGTATGGGAGTTGAAAGGATTCGATGGAAACGTTTGAGTTGAAAACTGCGATCGTGTGGAAAGGTCAGAGAAAAAATTGAATTAAAGGGTAGCTGGCAGGAATAAGAGTGATGCAAAGTCGCGATTCGTACGTTATACGCTGAAAATTTTAATTTAGATTGAAAAAACTTTTCGATGTTCATAGTGATCGAGGACACTCTAAAATTTCTTTTGACTTGCCACAACAGCGATACATGTAGCGCACCTGACCAATATTAAATCAAGAAATTTTGATTTGTAAGACGGTTCGACAAAACTATTTGCCAAATCATGGCTATACTCCGCTCTACATGGGGTATAAGTGTTATTGCGCACACTCTGTGTCATAACTTTTAAACAAGCCAATCGAATGATTTTAAATTTGGTCTGCACAATGATCAAACCCATAGTCGTGCAAAAATTATCTGATATAATAGCCTTTGGTTGAGATCATCCGCTTTAACCGGCAAGTTGAATGATGTAGGGGGCTGAAGCACCGCACACCAGTCTCAAGGACTCGGGTTCAATTCCTGCTGAGGGCGACCCTCCACCCAACCAAGGTACTCATCCCTCCGCGGGTCGAGGAATTGGTGGCAGTTTCGCCGCGGTAGTTTCCGCATTGGCAACATCCCGATGCCAGGCATGCGACGGCCGACCGGATTATTCTACTGTTGCATTCTTATGACGGGCTTATACCCATCAGCAAAAAGGGACCCTGCGACTCAATGGGACAAACGGTAGGAAACTTACCTATTCGCTTTAAACGACTAGGGAAGGGAATCAATTGCGGCATGAATGACATCCTGCTAAACGTTGCGCCATGCTCTGCTCAAAGATGTTCTGAGCGATTCCAAGTCGCGGTGGAACTTTGTGCAAGACTTTAGACATGATACACTGCCGAATAGCGAATAACAATGCAACAGTGAATTCATGACATAGATTGTATCCGATCTTGGGCGGTCCTTATTGATCCGCCGTCCTCTAACGGATCTCCATGATCCTTCAGCCACATCTGTCTCCATCTGAGCGGATCGTTGTGCGCAAACCCTTTCGCTCCAGTTACCTACGATAGAGAAAAGGTTAAGCATTGACGCATATTCATTCAAGATTCAATGATCACTAGAAAAACTTTACGTAAATAGATAAACAAATCATATGGTCTGCAAAATTCACCAACATTTTTACATTTTGTCACGTTCCTTGAATTCTGTCATTAGTATGAGGGCGTATACAATCTGTTTCCCAAAACATTACTGTTTCAGTGAAAACGATGCATCAATCATGAGTATCTTTAAACAGTTCATCTTTGTTGCTATGCTGAAGTTTCAGTTAACGATTCCAGCGTAATATGAACTCTTTCATGCCTTGTTCAGAGAATTCTTGGAGTCTTTCATTTTTGTTTTCACGCCTGCCTGCAGAATTTTCACTGATCGATAGAATTCTCTCTAAAGTCACTCTATTGGAGAGTATATGTACTTCTGAGTAGTTTGTTTATCCCACCGCTAGACTATAAAAAGCAGAAAGAAGTAATCTCAGAGAGACAAGCAAATTTTGGTGGCAAGGTATTTAACAATTGACCTTAGTAGAAAAGTTAATAAAAATATCCTCTAATTATATTGAAATGCAAAGTTTCATCAAATTTCGACAACTATTATCAAACTGTGTCAATAGAAACTGGATTCTTAGAGGTCTATCTTAAGCGAATATATCGAAGGAAAAATCTGCATATACCGGCCCGTTGACGCACAGTAAGAATCTCAAATTGCAGATGTTCGATAGTTTACATAGGCGCTCAAGCGCAAGCGTCCCCCGGCAACAGTGTTCTATTCTTTACGCTCTCTGCAAACCAAGAGCGCCACTTTCTACTAAGCTTTCGCATCAATTAGTGCGTAGAATTCTCCAATGTCGAGATAGGAAATCCATGAATACGCATCCAAAGGATGGAAAAATTCACGTCGACTTATACTGGCTACTACTGTCCTCGCACAGGCTTCACTACTTGTTGCTGGTCGCAGAGAGGCAACTCACTTCTACTGCCACTCGCATTTCGTTGCTGAGAGCCAAAGGGCAATAACCAAAAAGGTGCATCATTTAATTGACGAGAAAAAGCACCGACATGCGTTATAAATAACAGCAGCAACGAAAAACCGGACTTTCACAAGCTAACATAGCGTAACAGTGTTAACGATAGTATCATTCAGTATTCACTATGTGCGCTTTCTCTCGTATTCTTTAGAGCTCATTTTTCGTTCTTGATGTGGAGGTGAAATAGGTTGCCAACAGCTCAGCGGCAGCTTCACATACATTCTTAATGAAAGCGAGCGACATATGTAATATGACTGTGCTGAGTTTCTGCTTCCTGGCGCTGCTCGAGTCGACCATCGTGACCAGCGCCGCTCGCAAGTACCGACAGCGAACGCCGCCGGTAAGACTCGACATCCTTACTACATTGCGCTGCTTTGCCAAAAACATCGAAAACTGATGATGCTTAGAGATAGAGGACGCCCTAGTGTGCGCAGTTGATCGAGGAGCAGTCGTCGAAAATCCCTATCAATCGCCTCGCATTCATCATGTTCCCCTTTTGCTTCTCCCCGTCTTCAACATTGTCTACTGCATCAATTGTTTGTTACAACTCATGTGATGTACTCTCTCGATCACGGCGGACGTCAACGGCCGATTCACATTTCTGTATATCTATGTAATTCGCAAACATTGACGCGACACATTTCTTCTACACATGCCCAATTCTCATTCAGTACTTATATACGGTAGAAACTACGATTATTGAACAAAGTTTAAATTTGATGAGCGACACAAGATGGGGGACGAGTGGGCGATTCGTCCGCCGCTTTGCGAGCCGATAAACCTATGCGCTACTCACAAGTCAATAACTGAAACGAAACAGCGCGAACGAATAGGAGGGATGGCCTATCGGGTTCCACGCTGCTTCGCCGCCTCGAGCATCTCATCCTGGAGGGTCTCCATGATGGGGATGCGGTTGTGCACGTAGCCCATCGGGTCGTAGCTGAAACTCGGATCGTCAGCGAATCATCATTTCTTCCGGCGAACAGATACTTACAGTCGCGCGTTTCCTTTGTAGTAGTCGTTGCGTACGCGTTCCCAGTCCCACGGTGCGAGCTTCTTGCCTTAATTCAAGTCACGGTTATTATTCATTGAGAGTATTTTCGACGAAATGCGCGTGATTACAGAGAACTATAAGTGAAAATAAATGTTAAGTTGAATGAAGAAAATATAAAAATGTGAGGAGGAATAGGGAAGATATCTGAACCCGACGTAAAATCTGTGAAGAAAGAAGTTCGATTTAGACAAGGTTTCTGAATGAAAATATAGTAGATAGGCTAAGTCAGGGTATACCGCTTCGAGCCTGCAGCCAAAAATTTCTTGTGGTTCCTAAGAGTAATTAAAATTCGGCATTTGGGCGGCAACATTGTCGAGATATTTCCGAACCGTCAGCGATGAAATCTTTTCATTCAGGGGTTGGGCAGAATAAGATTCTCGTAAAAATGAAATGCATTAAACATATTTTTATTTTGTATGAGCGCTTTGCGCTTTCAGTGACGTTACTTCTAATCTGTCGCTATACAGCGAGTTAGCTGTCGATCAGAGGTCGATTTGCCAGATGCATGACCGAACCTGATCTTACCATTATTATTAACATATAATGCAATCTTTCCCTATTGCGTTATAAAACCATGAATTTTCGATATTCAGCCCACATTATTTGGAATAGTATGAGTTCACAATTAGGTCGCCAGTTGGTGCGGTCGTAAAACTTGAAGAGACAAAAACGTACTGCGATCAATCCAGAGTTCGAGTTTGCCGAAGCTCCAGAAGATGACGTAGCAAAAGCCGATGAACCACGCACCGATGAAGAAGTAAAGCGGGTACAACTCCCAGTTCTTCTTCAGGGTTTGGGTGAAAAATCTAAAAGCAAACTAATTGTTCACCACTGCGTTGATGAGAAATTCATTATTCTAACCGAGATGGAGTGTCCCATTCGTGACCGGGCTGCGGTTTGTAGCGGTTATCACGCGAATAGAGACGTTCGTAGTTCAAAACACCCTTTTCACCCGCGGGCGCCTGGAACTGCTTCTTGGCCGGGACAGGCCCGGGCGATGCCGACGCAAAGCCGCGGATCGCGACGATGCGCAGCACTGTCGTGTTCGACAACGCTCGCGGCGTTGGTGCCAGTCGGGACAGCATGGCTGCACCAATTTGTCGGATCTAGAATATACCACAGCGCTTAAAGAGCAACAACTAAAAATAACTACGTCACATGCTCCTAGCTCCGCGTCCTCCTAGCTGGCTTCTCTAACTACCGTCTTCTCAATTCCTTCCACTGCAAAGAAGCTTTTTGATTTCAAAAGAAGCAATATGCGATGGGATGAGCGATTTGAGAAAGGACCCGAAATCAGATATTTGGAATTTTTAGTACAACTGCAGTACTCGTGCAAGTCGAGTAACTGCGCGCGCCGCAGGTTTTCCGTTATCTGCTGTCCACCTTCGTTCGCAAGTTCTACTGCACGAACCATTTCACATCTCACCATACTGCACATCAAAAACAAAATATGAACGCAGTTTCGACTGCCTATCGAAACGGCCTTCTTTCAAGCACACCCCATTCCAAATTGTTCGTGAAAGAGCGTGTATTTGTGCGTGCTTTCACTTGGTCGTGCCGCCGAGAAGAAAAAGAATTTATTACTGTTGATCGACACTCAGGGATGAACGGAAGATTGCAACCTAGCGGAACGTAAAGTGGAGAACAATAAGAATATTGCACATCACAACGAACACAAAATAGTGGTCAAATTTGACACAATATTTTGATCACAGGTCATTGATATACCAGTATCGAACGAGTAAGCTCTCCCGCCTCTATCCGTACAAACTATGCTACATATTTTAACAACTATCGTCACAAACGAGGCTGTCAGTAGTGTTGCAAAGAGTGAATCAACAATTCTGTGCTAACACGCTACTTTCGCACTAAGATTCAGCTGTGAATTATATTAAATCAGAGTATATTGATTTACTCTTTGCAAGTCGGTTGTCAGAGCATCTGTACATCAAGTAACACAGGAGCGAGAGCAATCAACATGATATCAAGGGAGAAAAGACAGGGGACAACAAAGATTAGAGTAACAGATGACTAGAAAAGAGTACTAGAAGTAGATATCGTCTTAGACGTTCTGCACATTGTTGGGTGGACTGGCGCCAGCTTCAGACTGCGACGAGGAGGAGGGGGAATGATTGAGCATGACTATAGTATCAGCGGCTTTCTTGGTCTCGCCGTCCGCAATGGGCACCAAACTACGTCGGCGCTTCTTCTTCGGTGCTTTGGCGGTCGGTCGGAGAACGACAAAGTCTGACGCCTGCGCCTCATTGGTCACCGAGTCTGAAACGTCCACCACACATCGTTATTGACACTACGATGAGCTGTAATCATTCAAAGTTGCACCTTCGCCTTGCGGTTCTTCCACCACCTGCGCCACATGTGACACCGAGTGGTCCGTGAATGGAACTTCGCCCTTCGCCTCCTCCTCTTNATTCAAAGTTGTACCTTCGCCTTGCGGTTCTTCCACCACCTGCGCCACATGTGACACCGAGTGGTCCGTGAATGGAACTTCGCCCTTCGCCTCCTCCTCCTCTTCCAGCCTCTCACTTCCGCCCTCATCGGCGTTCGTCTGCTTCTCTGCGAAGTTGATGAACACCTCGTCCAGCGTCGTCTGCGACAGCGAGTAGTCCTCCACGTCGACGCTCGCTCGGACCTAAATGGAGAACGTCGTTGAATTCCACTGACGAAAAAACCTGTGTGAAATAACGACCTTTTGAATGGCTTTGAACGCGGCCGCCAAACGAAAGCCTCTCGTGGGGAGTTTGTAGCGGACGGTGGCGCAGTGGCAGTCGTCGAGGCGGGCGCCGGGCAGTTCTGCTTCGATCACTTTGCAGGCTCGCTCGATGACGGCGGGGTCGGCGGAGCGCAGCTTGATCGTGAGGGAGTAGCCGTCGCCGAACCTGCAAGTTACTCGTGCTGATCGATTGGACAGTAACGATATTTCAAGAGGTACGTACTTATGCTTTAGATGCTGCACGCTGCCTAAACACTGCAGCCTGCCGCTGACCATGATACCGATGCGCGTGCACAACGTCTCGCACTCCTCCATGCTGAAACCGTCCTTATGTTTGTTATTCACTCTGCTGAAAGAAAACTATCAACTACCTGTGAGAAGTGAGAACGACGGTGTGGTTGTCGCGACGCAGATCCATTATTAGATTCCACATGAAACGCCGAGCGTTGGGGTCCATTCCCGCGCTGGGTTCGTCCTAAAATGCGCTACCGTACTCTGGACTGTCTATTAGAGAGAGAGAGGAAAGGGAGCTACCAGCAGGACGACCGCCGGATCGCCGATGAGCGCCAACGCAGTCGACAGCTTTCGCTTGTTGCCACCCGAGTAGCTGCCCGTTGTCTCGTCGCCGTATACCGTCAGTTGCATATTGTCGATCGCCCAGTCGACGACCTAATCAAAGAAATAATTTTCTATACGGTAAAGAGAAATTATAATCGAGAACACAGATTGTTTAAAATAATGACCCCGATTTTCACTTATGTAATGCGATCAAATGGTTTACTCAAAATTTATGTCTTATTCTATATTTAATTCATGGAGCATGGCTAGGCATTACGAAAGATCTTTATCGTGTCGAGACCAGAATTAGATATTTCATCAGGCGAATCGAAAAATTTTGACTCGATATTCAGTAATGTTTGTTATATAAGCCAGATATTTCAATATTTTAGTTGCTGTATATGATAAACGTAATAGTAATTCCTTCAGAGAGGAAGCGTACTTTCTCTATATCAGCCTCAACAATGCCGCGAATGCGAGCGTAAAAGGCGAGCTGTTCGCGGCCGGTGAGCAGGGCGTTCTGCGCGTCGAACTGTGGACAGTAACCGACCATCTGGTAGATTTGATGCATATCGCGACGAACACTGCAACGCGCCACGTAACTTCATGTTTCAATATTAACAACATCTACATCAACGGCAACATCAAAAATGTCAACAACACCTACCTCAAACCATGAAAACAGGCGTCGCCTTCATCGACGAGAATCTTGCCGGTGAGCATCTTGAAGGTGGTCGTCTTGCCCGCGCCGTTGATGCCCAGCAGACCGAAGCACTCGCCTTTCTCCACCTTGAAAGTCAGGCGGTCGACGGCCAATTTCTTTTTGCTGCCGTACATCTGAAGGAGAGGGAGGAGTAGTTTGACAGAGAGAAGGAGATAGAGGTAGAGACGCACCTTTGTCAATCCCCGTACGACCAGACCCGTATCGTCGCTGTCGGCGGCGGCTTCAACGCGCTGCCGCTCCTCGCGAACATCCACGTCTTCTGTACCGCCAATCGACGCACGACGCTTTGCTACTGCCTTTGTGTTCGTTTTGCATCTAATATTAAATATTGTTATTGAATGCAGTTAATGTGAAAACCACTCAAGTGCACATTAATCCGATTAGAAAATTTTATGCACCAATTAGGGCATTATTTAATGCAAAAGTTACACACAAGCTTGCAAACCAAGTGCACTTATCCGGCTCCATTGTACATAATGTAGTGATCGAATGCGACACGAAACAGAAGCGCCTTACCGGCATTTGAAGATCGTCCGGCGGTACTCGATGAGGAGCGTTAGACCGAAGAAAATAAATCCTTGCACGAGGAGACAGACGTATCCCTTGCCCAGGTGGTCCCAACTGTACAGACTCGGCATGGGGATCTCGTTAATTAAATCTTGTCGCTTTAGCGTCACTAAACCGAAGGAAATAACATCACGCAAGCCTAAGCGATTGTCAACTACGTACCAAGGTATTGCACGGTAGTTTCGTAGAAGGTGTACGTCGTCGTCATGTCCATCACGCCGCTTCCCAGATTAAACTGAGGAAGGATGAGGAAAACCACTTTGCAAACATCATATGCTGTCTTCAGATCGGGGTCCTGAAACGAAAGTAACGCCTTTAGACAGATTCGAATATTTCAAAAAATTAGATTGGAGTATATTATAATGCTTAATTGACCACGCTATTTAGTCAGCGTCGTGACGGTCGGTGGGGGTCATCAACGCGCACCATGTTAAACAAAAAATTGATAATTCCAGCTAGGCTAAGCGCTGAGCACTCACTAAGTTGATACAGTCAACTGCTTTTATAACGTCGGTCAAGGGACCGGCCAAAGACCGACGTTATAAAGACAGCGACGTCATAGAGGCACTTAGCCCTGTACAAAACATAGTACACGGGACCAGGCAAGGACCGACGTTATGAAGCCAGCGACGTTATAGAGCCAGGCGTTATAAACGCAGTTGACTGTTTATAACATGCAACGAAGAGATTGTTTAGCATCAGCGCACTCCTCGACAAAATAGAAAAAGAATAGCGTCTTGCCACGAAAACTACCGTATACTTTAATAACTAACCCTCCCTTATACCCCGCGACGTGAACAGTGAGGAAAAGAGTGAACGAACCGTGGATAAGCCAGTCTCCTGGATAAAGCGCAGAACCCAAACGGCGATGGTGGCAATCATACCGACGAAGAAGGTACCGCCGCCGAGTACGACGAATGCCAATGGCGCGACGCGAAACACGAACGAGAACAAGTACATGAAGGGAATGGCGGCGAAGCTAAATTGATTTGTTTGTAGAGATGCAAACGCGACCATTCGCATACCCATATAAAACAAGAAGAAAGAAGAGCGCAGACGCTTCGTGAATCGTCCGCGTATACGCCAATGCTCCAGTCGCCCAGAAAACCAACATCACCAGCACAACCGGCATCATGAAGTTGGCCTAAGACGAATAGTGTTAATGGGAAGCTACGATCACTTTAACTAGGCGGACTGTGCCGTTTGAATCGTCGCTTAGATGTGGAGAAATACTTTCACAGTAAGCATACCAAACATAGTAAACGAACAAACATAAAACATACAGTAAAGAAGTAAGCAACGAACCATGTCCCACATAAAGCTGGACACCCAGTAGAGCCAGGGTGGAACGCCCGAAACGAACTGCTGATGCTTGGAGTGGTTGACGCGTTCCTCGATGAGAAACAGTACGAAACTCGCCGGAATGATGCAGAATGCCAGAATAATGAGCACAGTTTGAAATAGGTACACTTGACTGCGGAAACTGAAAGACAATGTTTCTTTCAATTGAGATCAACGCAATAGGCTGGTCTCTCATCGCATACAGAAGCTACAGTCGTACTTAACGCAATGATGAAGGATAGGCCTTAAGTACGACTTTAGCTAAATTAAGCTATATGATATCGACCAAATGTATATCAACTGACTTTTGTGACCCGCTGTCGAGAACGCGTTCTTCGGCCGAGTAGTTCATCGGATGGTTGAAGACGCTGATGCCCACTTCGTCCGGCGACAACGACGGCGGAAGCAACGCGCGCAGAATAGCGTTGTTCATCGTGTTCGCGTACGCCGGGTACGACGCCCAGCCCTTGTTGTTGAACCACACCTGAAGGTCATATCGCATAGAATGCAACACGGCAGAGAAATGGCGGGAGTCTGCTTGATTCGGTTTATTCATTCCTTATTATTCTGCTTTTAGGCACACAAAAGAAATATTCTGCGGATATACTCAGTATACAGTAATTTCTGGTCTCACCACGAAAATGTTTCGATGCGACCGTGTACACATTTAATGCTTTCATTGTCCCTCTCAAAATGCAAGTTTTCTTGATCATAGTAACAAAGTCGACATTAACTATACGCTTCCCCTAATTTTCTCCACTCTGAGAAAATGTTGATCAAATAAACATTAGCGACTGATAATTGTTTCAATACCAATTATGGTCACATGTTTTGGAACGTGTTTCAAAGAGCAACAAGGATCAGAAGGGTGTGCTACCTGGACATTCTCTGCGGTGGTCATCGAAGCGAGCGCTTTCTTTAGGACGCCGGAGACAGTGCGATTCTGATCAAAAGGATCGTTGACGAAGGAG